>JAFEMH010005729.1:0-151479 GCA_022495995.1 Adenophora triphylla var. japonica
CATATCCTCCTTTTTTTTTTTTTTTTTAGCAACAGACATTTATGGGTACCTGTATTAAAACACGGTATTTCGCATGGCAAACAAACATTTTATTTTTAAGATTTAATGTCATTTTTGTGATTCCCTGATTTGTCCTAGAAACGGTTGCTATTATTATTATTTTTTTTATTTCAGGCATGCCACGTGAGCCGAGAGTGCATTTCATGGTAGTGCTTTGTTTGCCGGGAATGGCTTTTGGCCGTGTTTGCTCACGTTTGGAGCAAGGTTTTGTCGAGGACAAAGTGGGTTTTTGTACTCGTTTTCTCGTGGGAAATGGGTTCTGCTTTGGTAAAGAGGTCCGTAATGACATACTTTAGCATGCAAAGAGGTCCGTATCGGACCAACCTTGCTTTGGGAAGGACATAAATGCTTTCCAAAGGTCTCGGTTCTTCCTCATTTCCCCATTTGCACCATTTTCGAGCTTTCTTCCCCATTTTCTCTAGGAACCTCCATTTTTGCCATGGATTCTTCGTACGTCCCGTAATTTTGCCGAGGCTTTCGCAGAGAGGCAAAAGCACACTTCCTCGAGCAATGAAAACGCTGGATGCGGCGCCGTACGCAGGCATCGTAGACTCAAGCGAGGTAAGGTTTCGTCTTTGCTCGGCCTGGGTCTTTTAAGGAGTCGGGTTCCCGATTGGGATTTGCTATGGTCACGGGCAGCTCGGGATGCTAGGAGGCACGTGTAACGTTTCTCCTACAATGAAATGGTGCCCACTTTTGAGGATTTTCTGGCTTTGATTGGAGGACCTGAGGTGGAGGCCATCTCAAACTTCCTTTTCGGTTGGTGGTGTGCATGCGAGCGTGAAGCTTTGCAGGCTTTCTTCGTGCTTCGTTTCTGGGCAGGGGTCAGAAGTGCGGGGCATGATCCTTGATTTTTTGGGTCATATCGACATTTCCGAGCCGCTTAGGAGCGGTTCATGGTTGATGATGAGAGTGACGTCTCTTGGGATGAATATTTGCCTTGTGCGTGATGGCGACAGCTTTTCGGAGCCGAGTTCCCTCGGCATTGTGTGATGGCGCTTTGTCTAGATGTGGTAGGGCACCGCCTTAGCCCAGTGGAGAAGATATTGTCCCGTTGGTGCCGGGGGAGACTCTTCACGGTATCGACCAGTGCGGCGGCAGGGGATCGTTTTATGCAGAGGGGGGGAAGCCCCGCTTTGCTCACCTTGTAATGGCGAGGAGAGACTTCAGCCATGCCCGAGGCTCCGACGTCGTTTAGCCCGTGGTCATTTGCTCGTGACCTCTTGTGTCGGGATATGGATCGGTCTCCGCCCGGGGAGAGATGGATGACGCACAGGCTTAGTACTGCTTGTCAGAGGATCCGCCGGTGGGTTCCGCATTTGGAGGATTGAGACCCGGAGGGTCTTGCAGAAGGGTCCTACGTTGTCGAGTTCCCAGGTTTGTCTCTGGTCCTCCTTCCTAGCAATTCCGTCGCTTGTTTCCCGGCAGCTTTGGGATGAAGCAGAGCCTTTGTTGAGGCACGGGATGACCTTGCTACCTTTGCGGAGGTAGTTCCTCTTTTGTATGGCAAAAACTCTTCAGTGCCTTCTTGTATTTTCCGAGGGTATGGAAGTATTCCGCTTTCCCTCTCCCCCGCGGTACTCCTTAGGCTGGTCGGGGAGCGTCGTATTGACGACTCGCATTACCGGCCCGGTATGAGCCAGCCGTGTTGGGCCTCCCGAAGTGGTCTTTGGAGATATACCTGCAAGCGTGTAGCGATTCTCGGGATCCGCGTTGCCGTAGGCTACGCTATCTGCACTTAGGAGTTCCGGCCCGGGTCCGACCCCTTGGATGTGACGGGAGACACTTTGTTTGACTACGAGACTAGAGTTGACCCACCGACAGGGAGAGGTCCTCTTTACAGATTTCTCGCAGTGGAGGAGATCCGAGCCGAAGCACGGGCGAACGAAGCCCCGAGAGCTCTTGGATTGTTTGACTCTACTGGAGGACCCTGCATCTTGACCGAGAGACGCAGAGTTGGTTCACGTGAGCGAAAGAAGACTCCGCCAGGACGAGGGAAGAAAGGAAAGAATGGCGAGGGGACAAGCGCAGACGGCGCGAAATGACCTCCCAGGTATCCATTCATTGCATTGCAAACACATTATTAGTTAAATGTATTAAGCTGTCTTTTAGCATGTTGTGAACTTGAGAGTAGACTGTGCTTGAACTCATCAAGAAATGTTGTAATCGTTAGTGATTTGTGATTTACTTTTAAAGCTTTATCGAGACGCAAGATCTTTTGTTTGCCTTTGCTTCGCTTGTGCACTTCTGTCGGCGTCCATCTTTGGACTTTTACGCTGCATTTGCGGACTGAAGCAGTGGGCCATGACGGCAATCTCCTTTCTTGAGGCTTTCAGTGCTTGGCCGGCAGGTTGAATGCTCCCACGACAAGTCGTTACGACGGTCTTTTCGTAGCTTCCTTGCCGCTTGTTGGCGTCGGGCTCTTGACCTCCTTTTGCGGCCTTCGCTTGAGCTTCTTTTGTTGTTTTTTTTTGTGAGCCCTTGCTCGAGTTCTTTTTTTTTTTGTGAGCCCTTGCTCGAGCTCTTTTTTTTTTTTATTTTTGAAGCGCATGAGGCGAAGACAAGCCCCCGGCTTGGAAGCGTACACGTAGTCCGCCGTTTGATCTTTGAGTGATCCCTCCGATGTCCTTTGATGTTGCCGCCGTCGTTTGACTTGGTCAAGGTGACTCGTGGGGCGTGTTCTTGAAAAGTGCGTAGCTTGATGGAGGTCTTGATTGACATTCAAACTTTTGACTTTTTTTGTGCAGTTTTAGACCGGACCAATTAAGGTTGCCTACGTTCCCTGACCAGGAGGGCTGTGTTCTGGCGTAGTTCGACACTACATGGAGTGCCGGGAGATGCACAGCTGTTCTTCTTTTGGCGAAGTATTCGCGAAGTTTTCTTCCGTTGACTCGGATTCATGAAGGGATTGCCGTCTAGGTCTTCTGCTGCCTTCCATGGCGCTCCGAGAAGATCTTTTGAACCACGAAAGGGCCGATCCACGTGGGTTCCCATTTTCCCGAAGCCGGGTTGGTTCGAGTGGGAGGCTTTTCTTTGAGTACAAGGTCACCTTCCCTGATGTCTCGGATTTGACTTTCTTGTCGAAAGCTCTAGCCATCCTGCTTTGACAGGCTCGGACGTGTTCCATGGCCTTTAGTCGTCGCTCATCTGGCAGAGCCAATTCGTCATGTCGGCTTCGAGCCATTCGACTTCGTTGATGTCATTTTCCAGCAAGACTCGGAGTGAGGGAATTTCTAGCTCGATGGGAAGGATCTGCTTCCATCCCGTATGTCGGGGCAAATGGGGTTTCTCCCGTGGTCGTTTCGGATCGAGTGTGCGGTAGCCCCAAAGTGCAAGGTGCAGCTTCTCGGCCAATCTCGTCCTTGGGTGGTCATTTTTCTGATGATCCGTTCGAGGGTTTTGCTTGTCGCTTCCACGGCGCCGTTTGTTTGTGGCTCGTAGGGAGAAGATTTGTGACGTGTGATCTTGAATTCACCAGCCTCCGTCGAATTCCTTCGAAGTGTGAGCCGTTGTCCGATATGACCTCATTTGGGATGCCGTATCGGCGAGATGATGTTTTCTTTGAAATGCGCGACCTTCTTGGAGGTGAGTACCTTGTAGGACTTGGCTTCGACCCATTTGGTGAAGTAGTCGATGGCTACTAAGATGAACTCGTGACCGTTGCCGCCTCGGCGGAGCGATTTTCCCGATGACGTCAATTCCCCAAGTGGCAAAGGGCCAAGGTATAGTCATGCAAAGAGAGATCGTGGGGAGGTAGATGGTTGAGGTTGGGAACCGCTGGCACTTGTCGCAGCCTTCGGACAAAGTGGATGCAATCTGCCTCCATGGAGATCCAAGAGTAGCCCATCCCGAGAATGATTTGCATCGTGGCTCGGCGTTCATGTGGGGACCGCAAGCCCGTTGTGGACTTCATTCATGAATTTTAGGGGTGAGCACGGATCGGTTTGGATCGGTTTTAGGATAAAGCCGAGCACCAAACCAATAACTATCCGGTTTGGGTAAATCAAAACCATTAACTTCGGTTTCTTAATGGTTCGGTGTTAACGGTTTCGGTGTGATATCGGTTTGGTTCGGTGGCTTAATGGATTGGTGGGCTTTAATGGGCCTTGTTTGGGCATCCTTAAACTTTTGTTGGGCTTTGTTGAGGCTGACATATAAACCAGCCCTTATAAATGAGATTTTGACATTCCAACAACACAACACAAAAAAAAAAAAAAAAAAAAAAAAAAAAACACATATAAAAATAATATTCATCCATAAAAATAACATTCATCCATATTAAGCTTAAAAGTATGATGTTTGAAATGATAATCAAAATATTAAAAAGTTAAATTCATCCATCCACATGTTAAACATAAGGAGAATTACAAATGTAAAATTCTTTCTCTTCTTCAACACTTCAAAAGAGACCTCTTCAACTCTTCAAAAACTCTTCAACTCTTCAAAAAAAAAATCGTTTCTGCTGTCTTGCATAATCTCTTGCGTTGTCCTCATTTTAATAACTGCAAAAGCAGTGGAAAATGAAGTGTTGAACAAAACATCACAGCATATAATGATTGTTAAGACTTAAAAATCATGATTGAACTTGATCAATAGCTGAGTCAGGTCAGCACAAGTCCAGTAACCCAGGTTCAAGCTCAATTCCATCATGGAAAATGACAAGTATGGGACTACTCACTTATGCCTCTGTCCCAAGCAATCAACAAGGAGAGAGCAACACATCACTATTACAGTATGAGCCTAGGTACACTCGGTACTAATGCATTTACACCACCCGACCATATAATGTGAATATTAAAGAAGCATTTTTTACAAGGGCCATTGTTTCGTTCAGACAAGGAATAATGGTGCTATTTTACTTCATAACACTGATAACATTACTACAGAGGATTGCATAAGCACATCACAATGTGAACTACACACCTCACATTATAAAAACATCAACAATGGCTGCTAAAGCTTGCATATTTTTTTTGTCTAGTTACTTGATGAAAAATCAGAGAGATTGGACAATTGAACTACCAAGTCATACTTGTGTTTGAGACATCCATTTGATTTGCTATAAAGAAGAAAATATAAAAAGTAGCTATCATCCAAGTTTAGTTCTTCATGAATAAAATAACCGTATGCATTATGATGTTTAACACTAGAACAAAGAAATGGACAGAAAAAAGAGCAATCCCATCTTGAGCCTATTTAAGCACCATACGAAACAAAAACAAAAACAAAATGTAAATCGGTGGATTGCATCATCGGTCACGAAACAAAAACAAAAAACGTAAAATGTAAACATATACCATACCAATTTTCAATCAATCCTCGACCACGGACTGGCTCGAAGAACTTTGGTCCACCTCCAAATTCATACGAAATTACAAATGATAGAATATATCAATAGTAAAGCAAACTCATTAAAAAAATACCAAAATAAATCAAATATATTTTACCAGTTTCGAGTTTCTCTAGCTTCTCTTGCAATTCCTCCATAGCCTTGGCATACACATCCCAGGAAACTTCGAGATCGGCGGGTGTAGAGCGAATCAATCTTGGGTGCAAATTAAAGCTTCGGCGGTTTGAGGAGTAAGAGAGCTCCTAAATGGATCAATGACCCTACCACCGGTGCTAAATGCGGACTCCGAAGCAGCGGTGGAGATAGGCATCCCCAAAACATGTCTAGCCACTTGAGATAGGATAGGAAACTTTGTAGAATTAATTTTCCACCAATTCAAAATATCAAATTTATCATCCCTCTTTTCCATTCCATCGGATAAATATATTTCAACTTCCGACTTATAGCTCATACCTCCTTGCTCCTCCAAATATTTTAAGAAGCTTGATTCAAGATTAGCTCTAGCACCAATTCCCACAAAAGTTGAACCTCCAACAAAATTTGAAAGAGATGAAGAGGCTTCCTTGTTGCCACCCTTCAAATCCTCATCTCTTCTTTTGTAATGATCAAACAAGTCATTCAATGTTCTAACCACTTTATCACACATTTCTTTAGTCCTTGGTGAATTAACTCCATAAATTTGACCCAAACACCACCCAAGAAAGCACATTTTATTGCGGGGATCTAAAACAACGCCACATGCAACAAGAAGTTCATATTATCCATATTCTCCCAATATTTGTCATATTTTTCTTTCATCGAAAGTGCCATTTTCTTTGCCAAGTCCCTATCCAAGCACATTTGTGATATGGTTGCATGCATTGTTACAAGTTCACCAAAAACAAGTTAGAAGTGACAAACTTAGACCCAGATATCAAGTTGGTTACGTTGTAGAAGAACACTTTCAAATACTCAATGAAATGATTTGCATTATCCCAATCCTCTTGATTTGGAGCGCCCCAAACTTTTTCTTTTCTCTTTCTCTTTCTTGTACCACTCTCTTCCTCTTCATCATCAACATCAAAGTATCCCAAGAAATGGTCATCTACCAGCTTTCATCCCTATCAAAAGCTTTATTGTACCTCACAAACTGTTTCTAACATAAGGTAGGTAGAATTCCATCTAGTTTCAACATCAAGACAAGGTTTCTTCTTACAATCAACTTTAGCTTTATCAACGCATTCTCTAAACCTTGCACCTCTAGCCGGTGATGACCTAACATACCTCACAAAGCATTTCTTATTCTTGAGATGGACACATTTTGCTCCTCTAACCCGTCTCTCACAACAAGATTTATAATATGTGCACAACATCTTAAATGCATGTACTTACAATCGAGTATGGCATTAGGACCTCTAAGCCTAGTTTTCAAATATCGAATAGCCCATCATTTGAAGAAGCGTTATCCACATCAAGTGAAAACCCGATCAATACCCCATTTTTGTAAGCATGCATAAACCAACTTTCCAATTGTTTCACCTCTATGATTAGTTATTGGACAAAAGTTCAAAATTCTTTTCATTAAAACCCAATCATCATCAACCCAATGCGCGCATGTAAGACACATATAATTGATATTTTGAGCAGGATGACCAAGTATCGGTTAGTAAGAGAAACAGTTTGATTTTTTAAAGCTTCTTTAAAACTTGACCTCCTCACCTGTAAATCCTCAAACAATCTCTAGCTACGGTCCACCGAGATGGGATTGTAAACATTGGATTTAATTGCCAAGTGTATTCCCTAAACCCTTCATCATCGACAATACTGAAAGGCCTATTGTCTTTGATGCACATTCTAGAGAGTGCCCTTTTGCACTTCTCTTGATTAAAAGAGTGAGTAGTAAGGGAACTACCTTCCCCCTTCCCAACGGGCTTAAAACCTATTGTTGATTTTTTTTATCTCCCTTCTTCCTTATCAAAACAGGAGACTTTGGACAATAGTGTTCTAAATGACTCTTCAAATTGGAGGTCCCATCTCTAGTAGAATGACATTGTAAAACTAAATGGCAGTAAGGACATTTTGCAGTTGTTGCACCTTGTACATAAGTAAAATGTTGCCATACCATTGATCTCTTAGCCCTTTGCCCCTTCCCCTTATCGCAGTGACTTCCTCATTCCCATCTTTTTCTTCATTGCTTTCCTTTCCTCCCTCATTACGAGTTTGTTCTTCAATTGGTATCTCGATTGGCTTGCATCCGTAATTTCAACATCAATGGGTTCCATATACAGAAACAACAATAACAACAACATCAACATGCAATAAACTGGAAGGAAGAATGTATTACACAAGAATGTATTACACATTTAATTCAAAAAACTGGAAGAAACAACAATGGGTTCCGTAATTTCAACATCCGTAATACATTGTACAGAAGAATGTATTACACATTTAATTCAAAAAATGACTCTTTTGTGCGGATTTGATGCTTGCGGGAAGGAAGCATAGCCCTGGAATATTTACGTTTCGAATAGGGGTGAGCACGGATCGGTTTGGATCGGTTTTAGGATAAAACCGACACCAAACCAATAACTATCGGTTTTGGGTAAATCAAAACCATTAACTTCGGTTTCTTAATGGTTCGGTGTTAACGGTTTCGGTGTGATATCGGTTTGGTTCGGTGTCTTAATGGATTGGTGGGCTTTAATGGGCCTTGTTTGGGCATCCTTAAACTTTTGTTGGGCTTTGTTGGGCCAAGCATATAAACCAGCCCATATAAATGAGATTTTGACATTCAACCTGAAACACAAAAAAAAAAAAAAAAAAAACAACACATATAAAAATAATATTCATCCATAAAAATAACATTCATCCATATTAAGCTTAAAAGTATGATGTTTGAAATGATAATCAAAATATTAAAAAGTTAAATTCATCCATCCACATGTTAAACATAAGGAGAATTACAAATGTAAAATTCTTTCTCTTCTTCAACACTTCAAAAGAGACCTCTTCAACTCTTCAAAAACTCTTCAACTCTTCAAAAAAATCGTTTACTATTTGTCTTGCATAATCTCTTGCGTTGTCCTCATTTTAATAACCGCAAAAGCGAGTGGAAAATGAAGTGTTGAACAAAACATCACAAATATATAATGATTGTTAAGACTTAAAAATCATGATTGAACTTGATCAATAGGTGAGTCGAGTCGGCCTGAGTCCGATAACCCAGGTTCAAGCTCAATTCCATCATGGAAAATGACAAGTATGGGACTACTCACTTATGCCTCTGTCCCCGAGCAATCAACAAGGAGAGAGCAACACATCACTATTACAGTATGAGCCTAGGTACACTCGGTACTAATGCATTTACACCGGCCATATAATGTGAATATTAAAGAAGCATTTTTTACAAGGGCCATTGTTTCGTTCGGACGAGGAATAATGGTGCTATTTTACTTCATAACAACGATAAACATTACTACAGAGGATTGCATAAGCACATCACAATGTGAACTACACACCTCACATTATAAAAACATCAACAATGGTGCTAAAGCTTGCATATTTTTGTCTAGTTACTTGATGAAAAATCGAGAGAGATTGGACAATTGAACTACCAAGTCATACTTGTGTTTGAGACATCCATTTGATTTGCTATAAAGAAGAAAATATAAAAAAGTAGCTATCATCCAAGTTTAGTTCTTCATGAATAAAATAACTGTACAGATTATGATGTTTAACACTAGAACAAAGAAATGGACAGAAAAAGAGCAATCCCATCTTGAGCCTATTTAAGCACCATACCAGAAACAAAAACAAAAAAACAGAAACAGAAACTGGTGGATTGCATCATCAGTTCACAGAAACAAAAACAAAAAACAGAAACAGAAACATATACCATACCAATTTTCAATCAATCCTCGACCACGGACGGCTCGAAGAACTTTGGTCCACCTCCAAATTCATCTGAAATTACAAATGATAGAATATATCAATAGTAAAGCAAACTCATTAAAAAAAAATACCAAATAAATCAAATATATTTTACCAGTTTCGAGTTTCTCTAGCTTCTCTTGCAATTCCTCCATAGCCTTGGCATACACATCCGGAAACTCGAGATCGGCGGGTGTAGAGCGAATCCAATCTTGGGTGCAAATTAAAGCTTCGGCGGTTTGAGGAGTAAGAGAGCTCCTAAATGGATCAATGACCCTACCACCGGTGCTAAATGCGGACTCCGAGCAACGGTGGAGATAGGCATCCCCAAGAAACATGTCTAGCCACTTGAGATAGGATAGGAAACTTTGTAGAATTAATTTTCCACCAATTCAAAATATCAAATTTATCATCCCTCTTTTCCATTCCATCGGATAAATATATTTCAACTTCCGACTTATAGCTCATACCTCCTTGCTCCTCCAAATATTTTAAGAAGCTTGATTCAAGATTAGCTCTAGCACCAATTCCCACAAAAGTTGAACCTCGACAAAATTTGAAAGAGATGAAGAGGCTTCCTTGTTGCCACCCTTCAAATCCTCATCTCTTCTTTTGTAATGATCAAACAAGTCATTCAATGTTCTAACCACTTTATCACACATTTCTTTAGTCCTTGGTGAATTAACTCCATAAATTTGACCCAAACACCACCCAAGAAAGCACATTTTATTGCGGGGATCTAAAACAACGGCCACATGCAACAAGAAGTTCATATTATCCATATTCTCCCAATATTTGTCATATTTTTCTTTCATCGAAAGTGCCATTTTCTTTGCCAAGTCCCTATCCAAGCACATTTGTGATATGGTTGCATGCATTGTTACAAGTTCACCAAAAAACAAGTTAGAAGTGACAAACTTAGACCCCGATATCAAGTTGGTTACGTTGTAGAAGACACTCAAATACTCGATGAAATGATTTGCATTATCCCAATCCTCTTGATTTGGAGCGCCCCCAAACTTTTTCTTTTCTCTTTCTCTTTCTTGTACCACTCTCTTCCTCTTCATCATCAACATCAAAGTATCCCAAGAAATGGTCATCTACCAGTTTCATCCTATCAAAAGCTTTATTGTACCTCACAGTCGTTTCTAACATAAGGTAGGTAGAATTCCATCTAGTTTCAACATCAAGACAAGGTTTCTTCTTACAATCAACTTTAGCTTTATCAACGCATTCCCTAAACCTTGCACCTCTAGCCGGTGATGACCTAACATACCTCACAAACATTTCTTATTCTTGAGATGGACACATTTTGCTCCTCTAACCCGTCTCTCACAACAAGATTTATAATATGTGCACAACATCTTAAATGCATGTACTTACAATCGAGTATGGCATTAGGACCTCTAAGCCTAGTTTTCAAATATCGAATAGCCCCATCATTTGAAGAAGCGTTATCATGATCCACAGATGAAAACACGATCAATACCCCATTTTGTAAGCATGCATAAACCCGACTTTCCAATTGTTTCACCTCTATGATTAGTTATTGGACAAAAGTTCAAAATTCTTTTCATTAAAACCCAATCATCATCAACCCGATGCACCTTTGTAAGACACATATAATTGATATTTTGAACAGATGACCAAGTATCGGTTGTAAGAGAAGCAGTTTGATTTTTTAAAAGCTTCTTTAAAACTTGACCTCCTCCCTGTAAATCCTCGAAACAATCTCTAGCTACGATCCAGAGATGGGATTGTAAACATTGGATTTAATTGCCAAGTGTATTCCACTAAAGCCGCTTCATCATCGACAATCTTGAAAGGCCTATTGTCTTTGATGCACATTCTAGAGAGTGCCCTTTTGCACTTCTCTTGATTAAAAGAGTGAGTAGTAAGGGAACTACCTTCCCCTTCCCAACGGGCTTAAAACCTATTGTTGATTGTTTTTATCTCCCTTCTTCCTTATCAAAACAGGAGACTTTGGACAATAGTGTTCTAAATGACTCTTCAAATTGGAGGTCCACATCTCTAGTAGAATGACATTGTAAAACTAAATGGCGGTAAGGACATTTTGCGGTTGTTGCACCTTGTACATAAGTAAAATGTTGCCATACCATTGATCTCTTAGCCCTTTGCCCCTTCCCCTTATCGTGCTTGACTTCCTCATTCCCATCTTTTTCTTCATTGCTTTCCTTTCCTCCCCTCATTACAGTTTTGTTCTTCAAGCTGGTATCTCCCGATTCTAAGCTTGCATCCGTAATTTCAACATCAATGGGTTCCATCTCTGGAAACAACAATAACAACAACATCAACATGCAATAATGGAAGGAAGAATGTATTACACAAGAATGTATTACACATTTAATTCAAAAAGCTTGGAAGAAACAACAATGGGTTCCGTAATTTCCCAACATCCGTAATACATTGTACGGAAGAATGTATTACACATTTTAATTCAAAAAAATGACTCTTTTGTGCGAGATTTGATGCTTGCGGGGGAAGGAAGCATAGCCACTGGAATATTTACGTTTCGAAATTCATGGTAAAGATCAAAATAAGAATGTATTACACATTTAATTCATGGTAAAGATCAAAATAAGAATGTATTACACATTTAATTTCATGGAAAAAAGAAAAGGCTCGTCGGAAATTACCTTCTTGGTCGCCGGAATCAATGGAGCTCGTCGGATTTGAGGGAGGCTTGGATCTATGCGGCGAAGGCGAAGGAGAAGAAGAGGAGAAGAAGAGCGGCGAAGGCGAATGGAGCAAGAGGTCTTCGATTGTTGAACAGATGGGTTTGGATCTATGCGGCGAAGGCGAAGGAGAAGAAAGAGCGGCGAAGGCGAAGAAGACTTCTAGGTGCAGGGCATTGCCGTGTTTGTGAATGAGTAATGTGAAATTGTGAATGTGGAAATTGGAAAATAGAAAATAATAAGTAGAAAAATAATATATATAGTGTAAGGTAAAACGACGTAGTTTTGACTATCGGTGTTAATGGTTTCTTATCGGTTTTTAAATTTTTAAAACCTAAACCAAACCGATAATTTCGGTTTCTAAATTTTTAAAACCTAAACCAAACCAAATGGTTCGGTTTCGGTTTTATCGGATTCGGTTTTTCGGTGTTAACGGTGTTAACGGTGTTAATGGTTTTTTCTGCTCACCCCTAGTTTCGAAATTCATGGTAAAGATCAAAATAAGAATGTATTACACATTTAATTCATGGTAAAGATCAAAATAAGAATGTATTACACATTTAATTTCATGGAAAAAGAAAAGGCTCGTCGGAAATTACCTTCTTGGTCGCCGGAATCAATGGAGCTCGTCGGATTTGAGGAGGCTTGGATCTATGCGGCGAAGGCGAAGGAGAAGAAGGAGAAGAAGAGCGGCGAAGGCGAATGGAGCAAGAGGTCTTCGATTGTTGAGCGAATGGGCCGGATCTATGCGGCGAAGGCGAAGGAGAAGAAGAGCGGCGAAGGCGAAGAAGACTTCTAGGTCTAGGGCATTGCCGTGACTGTGAATGAGTAATGTGAAATTGTGAATGTGGAAATTGGAAAATAGAAAATAATAAGTAGAAAAATAATATATATAGTGTAAGGTAAAACGACGTAGTTTTGACTATCGGTGTTAATGGTTTCTTATCGGTTTTTAAATTTTTAAAACCTAAACCAAACCGATAATTTCGGTTTCTAAATTTTTAAAACCTAAACCAAACCAAATGGTTCGGTTTCGGTTTTATCGGATTCGGTTTTTCGGTGTTAACGGTGTTAACGGTGTTAATGGTTTTTTCTGCTCACCCCTAATGAATTTGTCTGCTTCTTCTTGACTGATGCAGCGTAGGAGTGGCCCGTGGTAGCGTTTCTTGTATAACATGTCCCCGAGGATGACGAAGTGAGAGGCAAGGCGTTTTAGGGCCATGATGCTCTTGGTTTTGACCCCTCCTGTGTGTGGGTCTTCCTTGTTCATGAAGGTGGTTTCCCCGCTCTTGAGGTATTGGAAAATACTTGGTTATACCATGGCTCATTGACGGGCTTAGGTTACGGTTCGATCTCACAACAAGAGGCGGGAATTTCCTTTCGTCCGACTTTGAAGGGTTTGATTGCTTTTCCTTCGGGGATTTCCACAAGGGAAGCCAAGGTGGCTAAGGCATCTGCAAACCTGTTTCGGTCTCTTGGCAAGTAATGGAAGGTGACCTCTTCGAATTGTGTGATGAGGTCCTCTATGCAGGCATGGTATTTTTGCAAGCCCGGGTCTATGGTTTTCCACTTGTTGGAGACTTGGTTGATGATCAAGGCTGAGTCCCCATAAACTTCGAGTTTACGGACATTCCTCTCGAGTGCGGCTTGTAGTCCGGCGCGCGAGCTTCATATTCGGCGGCATTGTTGGTTACCTCGAAATTGAGCTTTATAGCAATTGGGGTGTGCTCGTCTTTGGGATCTACCAAGAGCATACCGATGCCGTTTCCCTTTTTGTTGGCTGCTCCGTCGAAGAACAGTTGCCATCGATTTTCGCCTTCGATTGCGAAGATTCCCTCGTCTGGAAATTGTGGTTCGGGGCCTCGAGCCTCGTCGGTTGGGAAATCGGCCGGTTGTTCGGCCATGGCTTTGTCCCTTGATTGACTTTTGGTTTACGTACTTGATGTCAAATTCCGCTAGGAAGAAAGACCATTTGGCGAGCCTCATTGGCCGAGATGGTTTGTCGAAGAGGTACTTGGCCGGGTCCATTTTGGAAACCAAGTGTACCGTGTGCGGCGCATGTAGTGCCGTAGTTTCCCGACAACCCATACCGGAGCTGCGCAGGTTTTCTCGAGGGCCGAGTAATTGAGTTCGCCGCCTTGAAACTTTCGGCGACGAAGTAGATGGCGTTTCGACCCGTGACTCCCTCTTTTCTTGACGAGCATGGCTCCAGCTGCGGTGTCGGTCACGCTAGGTATAGCAACGGTGGCTTTTCCTCGTGGGGAGGACAGAGAATCGGAGGACTCACAAGGTATGCTTTTATTTTTTCAAAGGCATCTTGGCATTACGAGTTCCATTCGATGTCGGCGTTCTTCTTCATCGGTTTGAAGATTGGCTCGCACATAGAGGTCAATTGGTTGACGAAGCGGGCGATATATTGTAGGCGGCCCATGAAGCTTTTCACCTCTCGTCCGAGTTTGCGGTGGTCTCATTTCGATGATAGCCTTGATCTTTTGAGGATCAACCTCGATGCCTCTCTCGGTGACCATGTATCCCAAAACCTTGCCTCGGCTAACCCCAAATGTGCATTTGGCGGGGTTAAGCCTCATTGAGTGTTTACGGAGGCGATTGAAGAATTTTCTCAGTGCAGCGAGGTGTTGTCCGTCGATCCCTTTGAGTGAACGATCATGTCATCGACGTACACTTCGATCTCTTTGTGGATCATATCGTGGAAGAGGGCGGTTGCCGCCCGTTGGTAGAGTAGCCCCAGGCGTTCTTTAGTCCGAACGGCATTACTGTGTAGCAGTAGGTTCCCTGTGGGGTTGTGAAAGCTGTCTTTTCTTGGTCCTCTTCGGCCATCTTGATTTGTTTGTAGCCGGCAAAACCGTCCACGAAGGACTTGACTTCGAAATTGGTCAGTAGTGTCTACCAACATGTCGATGTTGGGTAGTGGAAAATCGTCCTTGGGACTTGCTTTGTTGAGATCTCGGAAGTCCACGCAACAGCCGTACTTTTCCATTGGCCTTGGTGACCGTGACGATATTGGAGAGCCATGTGGGGTACTCGATCACCCCGATGAAGCCGACGCGGAGCATTTTTCGATCTCTTCTTTGACTTGTAAAGACCACTCGGCTTGATTCGGCGTAGATTTTGCTTGATGGGCTTAGCCTCGGGATTGAGGAATCCGGTGCTCTACAATGTTTGGATCTAATCCGGCATGTCTCGGTAAGACCAAGCGAACACGTCCACGAACTCTTTGAGCAAAGTGCGATCAAATGCGTCTTGCTCGTGCCGGTGAAGAAACTTCCGATTTGCGTCTCTTTTGGCTCTTCGGCGGTTCCCAAATTCACTTTGGTTAAAACCTCCTCGGCAGGCTTGGGCCCGGTTTTTCTCTCGCTTTGACAACATGCTTAAAGATGTGCTTAATGTATTGTTCATTTAATGTGTCCGCTTCTTCATCAAGTGAATCGTTATTAACCGTTTGTGTGTTAGTTAATTTATCGGTTGTTAAAGATGCAATGAGAGGATACTCGGAAAGATCGAAGCATTCATTAAGAGCATACGGGAATACATTATTGGCAATGAGTTCGTAATCTTACGGCGTGAGGCCATCGGATGACTCAAGAGACTCGAATTCAAAGCTAATGGACTCAAGATGAAGTTTTGACACTAGACTCTAGGACTCGAGGGTCGACCAAGTTGTTCGATCATGTCCTTTTTGGCCGGGCAGTAGGTCCTGAGAATGTGGCCCAGCTTATTGAGTGGCAATGAGCTTGATAGGAGATGGGGCTTGAAAGGCTTTATGTCACCGTTCCCGATCATTGCTATCACGAGTTATCGAAACAAAATCGATTAGATCCGGCATCTCGATTTCTTCTTTGAAGAGCGAGTGGAGCGGTGGCTCGTCCCAAGCATCGTCTGCGGAGTCTCTTGCTTTGTCTTGGGCATTACTAGCTCGAATGTAGACTCGTCCCGTTTGTTGAAGGCGGGGTGTTGACGAGAGAGTTTTTCGAGTTCTTCCGCCAAAGAGGGGTTTTCTTGAACCAAAATTATTTGTGAATAGTGGTGGTTGTGGATCCCGGCAGGGGCGGTGTGTCGAGGAATGCTCTTCGGACGGGATTTGGCTTGAGGCCTTTGAATCTTGCCAGGTTCTCGCTGGAGCTTGTCCATGGTTGTAGGCCGCCTTTGTTTGGCGCCGATCGCTCTGTTCCATTTCTGGATCTTCTTCCAAGTTGCCGGCCTTCCTTGTGAAGTACTTGGTCATGTCGAAGCTGTAAGGACGAAGATCGGAGATTGCGTGCGAAGCCTCTTTTGTTATCTCGTGGAGCGTTTTCGTGCGGCTCGCTTGTCCTCCGCAATGTGTTCGGGAGTAGGAGAGTATCCTGTGCCGTGCAGGTATTACATTGCTCTTTGATATTGATGATCCGTTGAGTGCCACGATGGCGTTTTCCCAAACCGAGCCCCGGGATGTAGTTCATGTGCTTCATCATTTTCATCGGGGAGGGATCTTGTCCCAAATCAAAGGCGGAGTCTATGTGGCACACTTGGGCCTTTGGGCTTTCGATGGTGAACCCTGTTAGCATCATGCCATCATCGTCGGGTTTTGATTTCTAAGACCGGGACGCCGTTTGTTTCGGTCCTTTCGTTGACCACGCTATCTCCGTAGATGATGGTAAGATCCGTTCCTTGGACGAACTTTACGCACTGATGAAGAGTGGATGCCACCCCATTGATCTGATGTAGCCAAGGGCGTCCCAAAATGGCAGTGAATGTGATTGGGATGTCGATGACTTGGAAATGCGTCGGGACCATTTGTTTTCCAAACCACAAGTTCAAGGTGGCTATTCCCAAGACTGGGCGGGATGTTGAGTCGTATGCCTTGATTGCACGAGTCGAGGGTTTTAGATCGCTTGCTTTGATCCCTAGCAAATCCATCATTTTGGCTGGAAGGACGTTTCACTGGATGATCCCCATCTACCAACACCCGAGGGAGACGGCGCTCGTCCAGTTGAACTGTTATGTAGAGAGGCTCGTTGTGGTCGCCCCAAATTTTGGGAGATCGAGCTCTGTGAAGGTGATGATATTGCTGTAATTGACGTTGCCAATCATCCGAATCGCTTCATCGGGTGTCACCGTGATGGGAACCATAGTCCGGGCCAGGCTTTCTTCCAACTTGAGCTTGTGCGGGTAAGATGAAGTGAGTAAGGACCAGAGTGAGATGTTAGCCCGAGTGCGCTTGAGCCGTGTCAAGACAGGATCTTCAACCTTTGGGTCCAAGGTTTTAGTTTCTTTGGCGTAGGGTCCCTTTTCAGTTCGTGGCTCGGGTATGGCCGGCCTTTTGTCTGTCCGTGGAGGATTCACCGGGATTTGACCTAACGTGTCGAACATTCACCTCTGGACTTATGGTTTTGCTTGTCTCTCCCGTTTCGGGAGTGGGAGGAGCCTCGATTGGCGTAAGGCCGATCCGCGCATTTCAACCCGTTCACCGTCATGGCTTTTACCGAAGCATCAATAGTGGCTTTGAGATCTTCCCAAGACAGGGGTTGGATTATCTGGACCTTCGGGCCTTCGGTGGCGGTGCGGCTTCGTCCCACTGATCATGGAGCAAACATTGCCGTGGCCCCGTGCGTAACTAGGGCCGGGAGATTTGTTGGAGTAGATGACATAGTAGTCAAACTTTCCCGAGGGTTCTCCAAGGGTTCCGACCGTGGGATCACCAGATTCATACCTCTTTTTCGCCTTTTGTCGAGAAGATAACTTCTTCTTTCGTCGAGGACGGCCCTCGTTCATTGCATCCTCGAATTCCATTTCCGCACAAGCACCGCAATCGCGAGACGTCCCACCGAGATGTGTTCGTTGTTCGGCGGTGGTACCGGGACCTCGGGAGGCCGGATGGGCGTGCTTTCCTCTGGAAGGTCTTGTGGTCTTACGTCATAAGCCGCATGGCTCGTACGAGGGTAACAGTTGACTTCGGGAGACAATGAGAGATGTTAGAGGCCGTAGGAGCGTCATGGCTTGGGAAGCCCCGGGTAGTTGGGTGGCTAAGGTTCCGAAGTGGTGCATGGCACCTTCGATCCGTGCTTGTTGCTCACCTTGACGTTTCTCAATAGCCATGAGGACTCTCGCCAAACTTCTTCCAATGTTGGGAAATTCCTTGGGGTAAGGTCCCGTTCTCATTGTTGTTATCCACCGACTTGGCCATGGGAATTGACGGACCGTCACGGTGACAGAGCCGGGAAGGAGGTAGGACCTTGCTGTTTTGACACCGGAGACGGGTTCCCGGTACTCTCGACCACTACTGTTAGGCTGGAGGGGGTGACGGGCAAGGTTTAGACACGGGAATGGCCTAACGGGATAAAAGGGGAAAGCTCACGTGGCATGCGGTTTCCATTTCTTTTATTTTTTTGATTTTTTTTGTTGTTTTAAATTACTTAAAACATGTTTTCTCAGAGTCCTAGGTAGGTTGGAAAAGATTGCTCTTCTTTTTCGCAACTATGCTAGATCCTGGGTCAGTGGAGACCATACTCGCGGCTATAAGCCCCTCGTTTTGCACACCGTATTTCGACATCCCAGGTGGACAGCCCTGTGCGAGGGTCCTATAGTGCAAGCGGTTTCCACCGGCCTAAAAGAAAAATCGAACCTAAGGACCGAGCTGTCATGTTCGTTTTGATGCGTTAGCCATGTGAATAGTGAACCGAGCCGGCCACCGAGTCAAGATCGTGTCAAGAGTTTGGCATGACCTCTCTCTTGCCTTGCTTGCGCAAGGGATCTGTGACGTTAGGCGTTAGGCCGGGTCATATCGTCATGGCCGACGTATCAAAGGCGTGATGACATGGTGTCATGCGAGCATGGATGTATATCCGGACGCGAACATCGTGCAGGTGTAGCTTCGGAAATCAAGATCAGTCAAGATTTTAGCATGACCTTTCATCGCTTTGCTTGCGCAAGGGATCTTGAGTTCCGAGCCTTGACTCGTAAAATGGCCGGCATGGTATATGTATCCAGCCGTATGACACCTGACCGGGTAAAACCAACCGAGTCGGGACAGAGTGTGACTCAAGACTCAAACGTGCGGGGTTGACGCTTGGCTAGGATGGGATGTTTGGAATGATCCCCGTGCGCGCCCAAGAGGCCTAGGAAGACCAAACGGACCGCAACCGAGACCACTCCGGGTTAAGGGTTGTAGTGTGCAGCCAGTGTATTCGAGGCGGCGGTGCGCGTAGCGTGCGGTGTAACCGAGAGCGCAGTGTGAGTAGAGTGCGGTGTAACCGAGGCGGCGTGCGCGTAGTGTGCGGTCTCTAAAATTCTTTTTACGAGTAAAATAGAAGTTTTTGAAGAATTTTAAATGTATGCACGTATGTATATTGATGCATTTTTTTGTATTTTTATTTTTGTAAAATAAAAACGAAGCACGCGCACACACACATAATGCTTAAAGGAAGAGGGTAAAATGAAAGTTTGACCCTCATCATCGTTTTAAAAATCTTTTGTTTTGTTTAAAAGTTTTTAAAACAAAATGTTCCCAGCCAGAGTCGCCAACCGAAATTACCGGATCCGAGCAGCCTCGCGGCCCCGGCATCCGGCATCTTTCGCGTTGGAGGTGTCTCGCCGTTTGTTTTCGCATTTGTAGAGTCGCCACGCCGTTTTTATTAAGCCCAAAACATTGAAAAGGGCATCGCTTAAAGATAATTTTAAAAAGCTGTTTTTGTGTGATGAGATTTTGAGTTCGGAGGTCGATGACTCCCAGGAAGAGAATATTAGAATATTAGAGCTCACCCGAGTAGCCTCGTAAAAGAGTCTTTCGGATACCCCTAATATCCTTTAAATGTTGTGTGTGTGTGTGTGTGTGTGCTTTTAAAAATGCATGCGGTATCGGATGTCTACATTGTATGCTATGTATGGAAATGTATTGAAATAGTGTAGGAAGGAAGCCTTACCAATGTTGGTTCGTGTATGTCTTCCGTCATTTGGGGAATGGTGTTTGAGGTCGGAGTAGCGTTCCGGTACGGATCGGGATTGCTTCGGGAGATGCCGGTTGTCCGCGGACAGAGTTTCGGCGTGAGTTGAGGTTGTAGGCTGCGTTCGGGCAGAGGTTCGGCGTGCGTGGGGATCGTCGGGATCAGTCGGGCGGAGGTTCGGCGTGCGTTGTAGTGGCAGAGTCACTCGGGCGGAGTTTCGGCGTGGTTTGGGATCGTCGGTTTGACTCGGAAAGAGCCGGACACCGTGGAAAGACTGTGCAAGGCCTCGGAGTACCACGAGGGGCCTCGAGTACCTCGAGAGTGCCTCGGGGCAGCGCGGGAGCCGTCTCGGAGCGCTCGGGAGGCTTCGGAGCACCACAAGGGAGCTCGGAAGGCCTCGGAAGGATCCGAAGGGGCCGGAGTGCCTCAAGAGGACTTAGAGGGGAGCCGAAGGCTAAGGGAGGAAGAGAGAAGAGGGAGGTGTGAAAAATGAGGAGGGGGAGCCCTCTATTTATAGTAAAAATTTCGGAGCAAAGAGGTCCGTACGGACCTTCTTGGTTATCCGAGAATTTTGGATTTCCTCGATTTGAGGGAATGCGCAATGATGGTGAATATACAGGAATGATGGTGTCCCCGAGCAATAAGGTCCGTACGGACCATCTTGCATGCAAAGAGGTCCGTACGGACCAACTCTGCAGGGAGTAATCATTTCTTCCGGGATTTGAGGGAATATTGTGGACTTTAAGGGGATTTAGTAATCATTGACACAAAGAGGTCCGTACGGACCTTAATTGCTTCGATTTCTGAAAATTCCCAAAAGGTCCTTTTGTCCCTTTTTATCCCAGGAAGGCTCCTCCCTTGGTTTGGTTGGGGGTTTGAGAGGGTTTTGAGAGGGTTTTGAGTGAGAGAGGTCTCCGAGACTGCGTGGATGAGTCTGCGGTGTTTCCCGTGTGTTTGAAAGGGGGTGATCCAGATTGGGGTACTTACAGGGTGGAATAGCCATATGATATTAGTGGAGAGTAGGAAGGGATGGGAGATCCCTTTGCCTGATGCCGACACCCCACCAATGAAGGAGGAGGATTATTGGGTCACATAGTGGAGTGGGAATCTCACTCGTAGGTTGACATTGGTCGCTCGGAGGAGCACCATAATCTGGGCCACCCGTGGGTCGGACAAGGATTTCTTCATCGAAGAAGGGATGATGCTAGGAGGAGATGGGTAGGTAGCCCCCTTAGTGCCTATCATTAAGAGCCTTAGGTACCAAGATTGGGTAATTAATGAGAGGTAGAGGTTTTAATCCCAATGACACTACTGCAAGAAGAAGTCAGGCCACTGCAGAGGCCTATCTCACTATGGCGGTTAAGTACTTTTACATTTTTCTGTAATTTTTCTGTCATTCTGCTCGCATACTCCTTTGTTAATTGTTTTCCTTTGATCGTGCAGTTATTACTCCCGAGCAAGAAGCCAACATGAATCGCATCATCGACCTCGAAAATAGGAGGAGGAATAAGAAGGCACACGGAGCTGCCAATGCCAGGGCCAACCAGGAAAAGGAGGCCATATATAGGAATGCATTGCTCCTAGAGCAGGAGTGGGGATGATCCCCGTAGATGGGACCAGACCAGTTGAGCCCATCGAATAAGACCCCAAGGTACAAATTATTGGGGGGAGAGGGGGAGGTCGACATGTCGATCGAGTTGGAGTCGGGCTCTGAGCCCTGACAAGAGTCAGCTGGGGGAGACCCCCAAAATTTTGTGATCTTGGAGCTCGATGCTGATGAGCCAGAAGAGGTTGAAGCTGACCTCCCTCTTAGTAGGCTTAAGAAGAGGTCGCGTGTCGACTATGGACTTGAACAAGCTGGCACATCCAGGGCAGCGGGCTCCACATCAAGCCACCCTCCACCTCAGGCCCCCTCTACCAAAGCAACGAAGAAGTGTAGGCTATGGTAGAGAGGCTAAGTGATGTCCCTCCCCTCACTGGGATTAACAGCTTGAGTCGCCAATATCCCGACCTGGGATTGGGGCAAATAATAGTGAGGAGGGCGGTGGACAGAGACCTACTGGCCCAGCTTGTATAGGAGAGGCTCACTCCTGAAGAATACAATGGTAGGTCAGGCCTCCTTGCTTCCGAGGTAACTTTTGCACTTTCTTTATTCTTTCTTTTATGTTTGATCGCTATATTTTTGGCCGCCAACTCATTAACTATTCTTCTTTATCTGTGCAGTCTCTTGCTCTGACGGAGCAAGCCAAGTGCAGTTGGTGGGCTGCTATTGAGAGGGAGAATATAGCCTCTACCAAGTACTCCAAAAAGGCTAGGGAGGCCCCTGAGCTGAGGGAGAAGCTAGTGGATACTGATTCCCAGTGTCGAGCTCTCCAGGTTACGCACTTTAATGCTGAGAAGTAGCGGGATGAGGCTATAGATGATCTGAAGGTGGCAAGAGAGCGGCTCGCTCCCCTTCAAGCTTAGGTCGAATCTCTATCTCCCTTCAAGGCTGCCTTGGAGGAGAATGTGGCACTGGCCCGCCAGGAGAAGGCCAAAGTTGAAGGCCAGGTCGAGCAGCTGTCTGGTATGGTACAAGACCATACATGAAGAATAGAACAGATAATTAATGACCACCAGGCATCTCGGCTCAGGAGGGAGGAAGAGGCTCAAGTAAGGGTGAAGGCGGACGTTGAGCTATTTAAAAATAGCGATGAGAGCTACAATATCATAGTATTCCGAGCTAGGGACTTCTATGATGTTGAACACCAACTTATGGCTCAACGGGCCATATTGGATCCCAGCATCGAGCTTCCAGTTGAGAAATTGGCTGAGTGAGCCCATGCTGAAAGGTATGATGAGACAGCTCGAGCAGGTCACTCCCTTATTCCTTTCATTGCCAACGACTTGGCCGTCATTGCCCAACAAGATGCAGAGGATGGTCTAGGCCCTGGGTCGCCCCTCCAATCGAGCAAAGGAACTTCAATGCCATACTCTAAAAGATTGAGGAGACTGAAGAAGCTGAGGAAGAGAATGAAGAGCTCACTTAGGACCATGTTTTTTAGGAGGCTAAGCAGAGAGATCAGTAGCAGCAGGAGCAACCAAATGACGATCAAGAAGATTGATCTTTTGTTTTTAATTTAGCTATGTAATGAACAAGTTCCAAACATGTTCACTTTTGTTTCTAGTCGTCAATGCCTTAGCCTGGTTTGGGAGGCATTTTAACTAATAACATTTGTATTTTGACAAGTTCTAGCCCGCTTTTGGGGGACTTATTATTTAATGCTAGTTGACTCTTAAATCATTTTGCTTTGATCTTCGTTTTTGTCTTTTTTTGTCGAACTAGATTAAGTAGAAGATCGACCAAAGTCTTAGTCGGACCAGGTCGCCATAACGAAGCTGACTAAGGTTTTAGTCGAACTTGTTTGAGAACGAGACTGACATAAGTCTTCAGTCGAACTCGTTTAAAAACGAGTTTGATTTAAGACTTTAGTCTATTCTGTTTAAGGAACGAGACAGAGATAAGTATTCAGTTAAACCTGTTTAAAAACAAGGTTGACTTAGGACTTTAGTCGAGCCTGTTTAAGGAACGAGACTAACATAAATCTTCGGTTGAACATGTTTAAAAATGAGGTTGACTTAGGACTTTAGTCGAGTCTGTTTAAGAAACGAGACTGACATAAGTTTTCAGTCGAACCTGTTTAAGAACGAGGTTGACTTAAGACTTTAGTCGAGTCTGTTTAATATTTCGAGATCGACTAAGAGTCGGACCTTTATTGAATCATATTGAAAGCATAACACAGTTTGTGGATAGAACTTTTCGGGGGTGACCTCTTTTTATTAATGAAGTAGATCGTTACATAGAGAGCTCAATCAGAAATAATATCTAACTAATTGGCTAGCATGCCAAGGATGCTTCAGTTCGTCACCACCTGGATGGCCGATCATGTAGGTCCCTTCCTTAACAATTCTGGTGACGATGTAGGGTCCTTCCAAGTTCGGAGATAACTTATTCTGTTCAGCTTTCCTTCCAGTCACCTCAATCCTCCGTAGGACGTAGTCCCCAAAGTTGAACGACCTCTTCTTGACCTTCTTGTTATGATAACCCTTAGTGTTCTGCTTGTAATTGACCATTCTAAGCTGAGCAGTCATCCGTTTCAAGTCCAATAGGTCCAAGTCGAGCAATCTGTTGGAATTATTCTGGTGTTGATCAAGCAAGGCCACCCTTGTTGTAGGAATTCGTAGCTCGGCAGGTGCCATGGCCTCCGACCAAAATGTAAGAGCAAATGGGGTTTTCCTAATGGGCCCCCGGGTGGTTGTGCGGACTGCCCAAAGAGCAAGGGGTAGTTCGTCCAACCATCTACCCGCGTGACCAAGTAGTCCCTTGCTTAGTGCTGTCAATACCAATTTGTTTGCCACTTATGCTTGCATGTTGCCTTGTGGATAAGCAACTGACGACTTCCAACATTTAACCCCCAACCTCTTTATCTCTATTTCAAAAGCAGTTGAAAATTGTAGTCCGTTGTTCGAAACAATTGAGTGTGGCACCCCAAAGCGGCACCAAATGTAATCGTGGATGAAGTTGATGGCGTTTTCCTCTGCTATCTTTGCCAAAGGTTTTGAATCTAACCACTTGGTGAAGTATTCAATAGCCACGATCACATACTTACAATTCCCTCGGGTGGGTGGGAAGGGTCCGATCAAATCTATCCCCCACATGCCGAACAGCCAAGCTGTGATCACAAGAGTTTGCTAAGTTGTTGGGAGCCTTGGTAGGTCAGCATACCTTTGACACCTATCACATTTCTGCACCAACTCACGAGCACCCTCCCTTAGATGAGGCCAGTAGTACCCCAAGGTAAGTATCTTGTCTACCAAAGTTCTGGCCCCCGGGTGTCCACCACATATTCCACTGTGTACCTCGAGCAATTGTTGAGGGACCTCCATAGAATGAACACATCTCAACAACGGTTTCACAAATGACCTTCTAAACAATGCGTCCCCACGTATAGTAAACCTGGGGGGCTTCTTCCTTATCGCTCTAGCTTTTTCCTCATCAACTGGTAGCTCGCCTGTTTCAATGTAGGCCTTCATCTCGTCAATCTAACACTAAGAGCCGTAGAATGAGCATAGAACCTGCACTCTTTCGTATGTTGGATGCTCTAAGTATGAGATTCGTTCTCCATTCCGCTCGTCTGAAGTGGCCAACTTGGAGAGTAGGTCATCCAACTCATTCTCGTCACGGTCTACCCTCTATATTTCCTAGAATTCTAAGTCTTGGACCAACTTTTTCATCAGCTCGCAATACTTGATCAGAATAGGGTTGATCACTTCATAATCTCCCTTGACTTGATGCACGATCAACTGGAAGTCACAGTAGGCTATGGTTTTTGTCGTCCCAAAACACTTAGCATACTCAACAGTCGACCTGAGCTTTCTAGCTTGTGCAGTATCTTCCTCAACGGAGCATTAGTCAACACGACAATAAGGTGAGCGGAGAAGTAAGCTCGGAGCTTTCTGGCTGCTACCACTAAGGCGTAGGCTATATTTTTAGCTTTTAAGTACCTCCCTTATACGTCGGACAAGGCCTTGCTAACGTAATAAACTGGATTCTGAAGGCCATTTTCCTCCCTAACCAGAACTGCAGCCACTGCTCGATCTCCAGTTGATAGGTAGACATACAAGTTTTCTCCTTGAACCGGGCTACTAAGAAAAGGTTTGGAGGCGAGGTATTTCTTGAGCCGTTGGAACGACGAGGAGCATTCGGTCATCCACTCAATGTTTTTTGCCCGCCTCAAAGTTTTGAAGAAAGGGAGAGACCTCTCACCTGACTTGGCTATGGAGCGACCAAAAGCAGCGACCCTACCATTCAATTGTTGGACTTATTTGATGTAAGTAGGCTCCTGCATTTCCACCAAGGCCTTTATCTTCTCTGTATTGGCCTCAATACCCCTATGCGATACTATGAAGCCCAAAAACTTAGCTACCCCAAATACGCAATTGCTCGGATTCATCTTCATGTCATTTGCTCGTAGATTAGCGAACGTTTCCCTTATATCGACCACATGACGACCAGCCTTAGTTTTGATGACCTTGTCTTCGATGTAGGCCTCCACGTTTTGGCCAATCTGACTAGCAAAGACTCTGTTCACCATTCTCTGATAAGTAGCTCCAGCATTCTTCAGCCTGAATGGCATCTTGGTGTAGCAATATATCCCTCAAGCTGATTGGAAGGATGTTTTATCGATGTCATATTCGTGTATTTTGATTTGATGATATCCCGAATAAGCATCGAGGAAATTTAGGGTGGCATGTCCAGCAATTGAGTCGACCAACTTGTCTATCCATGGAAGTAGGTAGCTATCCTTTGGGCACGCTAAATTCAGATCAGTAAAGTAGACACACATCCTCCATTTTCCATTGTCCTTCTTAACCATCACTACGTTTGTCAGACAAGCAGTATAGGACGGCTCCTTGATTATACCTGCTTACCTCCTGTTTGATGGCCATTTCTTTGTCGTGAGAAAAATCCTTAGCTTTTGGATTTTGAATTTCATGGTGGGGTTGACCTCCAGGCGATACACTATGACCTCCTCTTAGACTCCCCTCATTTCCTCTACCCTCCAATAAAAAACTCATGTCCTTTCTTTCAATAGGTCGACTATCTGCATCATTTCTTCTGGTGACAACTGTCTCCCTATTTTGATTTTCTGCTCGGGGTAAGATGGGTTGGCCTCTATATCCTTCAGCTCGTCTACTAGTTCTAGTTCTGGCCCGTCTGTAAATTCTCAATGATGATCTCTTTGACCCATTTTCTTTCCTCAACCCCCAAGTGTGGAGTTTTTACCTCAATCAAATCATCTAGTTCAGCTAGGGCTGGCAAAATTTTCAAATTCATACAAACCAACATGTGTACCAACCGTACCAATTATAATTGGTACGTACAAATTGGTATACCGAAATGTTGGTACGGTACTACCGTACCAATTATGTCAAATTGGTTGGTACTTGGTACAGAAATTTAAATTGGTTGGTATACCGAGTACCGATTGTAATTTTTTTAAAATTATTCTTCATATATATATATATATATATATATATATATATGCTATCTGAGTTACTATTTTTGGTCTTCCAGATTTATCTCTCCATTGGGGCTTTTGTCTTTCTTTCCTTGAGTTATTAGCTGTGATTGATTTTGGGGGGGGGGTTAATGGGGGATACACAAAATACTGGGGTTAGGAGTACAAGGATTAAAAGAGAATTTGCATGTGTAACTTTGGAGGATTAACTTAATTGACCTAAAAGTTGCACATAGATTAAGAGCTTGCTGATTTGTTCACATCAGAAACTCTGTAGTTCCATGTACTAATTGGTTGAACACTTTTGTTAGCATGAACTTCTGACTTGATCAAATATTGACAATGAAATCAGTAATCTAGTACCATCCATAAATTAAAATACATATGGCATAAAGATAGTAGACTAAAAGTATTTCAAGTTACAACATCATGGTAAGCTGCTAATGTCCAGGTGTAAAAATTAAACATATAATGAAAAGGGAAAGAACTCCTAGGCTTAATATGTCTTTGGTGCTAGGCAATGGATTAACTTATGAGGGTTAAACGAAACCATGCTTCATGGAAGTTCCTAACCCATGCATGCATAGTCTAAGTTACTCAAGGAAGTAGAAAAACTAACACACCAGTGCAATGCTTTTGATGCCACTAGAGTGAAATCAATCCTGATGTCAAGGGAATTTTTTGTGTTAACAGAAAAGTCAAGATTTTAACGTTATATGTATTGTATACTACTACTTATCCCACATTGACTATCTATCAAACTAAAGGGACATACTCTACTATTTCCCCATTGGAGGCCCCTAAGTTTTTGTTGACTTGAAAACATAGGTCGCCAATGACGATCTGGTCGACCAAAACTGTATCTGTTGCGATCCAAGGGTTTTTAGAGGGATGTGTCAGCTCAGTCATGACGTGGTCACGTGAGGTATAGGTCGCTTCTTCTATACACTTGATCATAGATAGTCTGGAGGTAGTGGCGACAGACTTTGAGAACTTCAAACTGGCATCTGGAGTGTCTATCTCTAACTCCCTCTTCTTCTTAGAACGAAGAACATGATCCAGGTACTCCCTAGCCGTGCTTATAATGCACCCAACTCCAAGGATGTCGGGGAACTTGACCCTTTAATGAGGGATTGAGGGCACCATTCCTAGAGCGACATGTCCAGGTTTACCCAGTATAGCATGGTAATCACTTATAACATCAATGACTATAAATGTTACCTTAGATGTTGTCCTCAAATGATGCTGTCCAATATCAACCTCCAGCTCTATATGTCCCTTGGCATCAACCCTGTGATTGGTGAATCCCTCTAGTCGACCTGAGTAAGGTGAAAAACTGACGTCTGTCATACCCATATCAAGGAAAGTTTTGTGGTATAGGATGTCTTTGCAGGCCCCCGTGTTGACCAAAATCATGCTGGAGGTACAGTCATCAATGATCCCCGAAATCACCAATATTTGTTCTCTCGCCGCCATACTAGCCGCTAGCTCGTAAGGGTAGAAACTGATCACCTCGTCTGGAATACAGCTTCTAGGGGGAACATACGGAGCTTTACTTAGTTGGAAAATCTTGTGTTTGAGCGTTGTGTTGCTTGTTAAAAAATCTTCAGCAATTACGCCCAAAGTTAATCTTGTTTATCTCGGCTCGAGTACACCCCTTGTAGGTCGATCTCCTCCTGCAGGACGATATCCCTTCACAAACCTATCTAACCTTACTTCATTCACCCACTTTTGGATGATCCTTTTCAAGCTCATACACTCTTCCGTGGTGTGCCCGGTGTCCTTGTGGTACTCGCAGTACCTACCATTATCCCTTCTGAACTTATTTTTGGTGTTCATTGAGGCAGGAGGGCCTAGGTCGACCATGTTCATGATCTCTGTCCGACTAACCGTGAGAGGGGTAAAGCTTTAGGGATTCTTTCAGTTGCCATAGTTCTATTTTTCCCTTTGTTGTTGTCATTCTTTACATGTTCCCCTTTTGTCGACTCACCAACTTTAGATGTTTGGAGCTTTTATCCTTCTTTCTTACTTTCCATTCTTCAGCCACGGACACATCATAATCCATCTCAAATAACTCCTTCCTCATGGTTGCCCTCCAAACCTGGAGCTCATAATCCAGATCATGAGAGGACACTCCATTCCTAAAGCAGTTGATGACCTCCCTATCTGTAAGGTCTTCCTCGATTTGGTCGACGAACTATTTAAACCTGGTGAAGTAACTCATGGTACTCTCTGTCTTGCCTTAAGTCATGTTGTTCAATTCGGTCACTGTCTTCTTGCGGGCCCCTGCTGTAGAGAACCTTTCTAGGAACTTCCTCCTCATATAACTCCAGGAGGTAATGCAGCCATTAGATAGACCACAGAACCAAGTCAGTGATTCACCTTTGAAGGTCTTGGTTGATGTCTTTCATAGTGAAATTGTCTATGGCTTAGAACAAGTGAGGCGAAACTCACAAAGTGAGACGAAACTTACAAGTGTTGTCCTTAGTGTTGACAACACTAACAACAACACACACCATTTCTAGAAAAACACAAATAAATAGAAATAAATCTAATTTGCAGCGGAAGAATAAAAACAATACACAAGAATATAATTTTTATTAAGTTATATAAATATATAACTTGATGGGTGCCAGGAGGGCAAGACCTTTCTATTAATAATATGAGTTCAATACAAGGTCAAAGAAGTTCCCTTAATGATAAATCATCATTAACTCAAGGAACAATATATAAAGAACTCTCTCTGAAAATGAACACTCAAAACCTCACAAAAATATGAAAAACTATATGAAATTCTCGAGTGTCAGACTGAGTGTTGCCAACACTGAATGGCAACACTGAAGAGCGGAATTCTATTTCTTGTGCAGATTTGCGTTTTCTGAATTGGATGATCTTCAATAAAGATCTACTGCACTATTTACAGGCCTCCAAGACTTGGAGCCTACTCAAAATGATCAGCTAACAACCTTGAAGTTGTTTCCTCCATTTTAGCCTTCTCGCCTCATTTGTAGGAGACTTAGTCTTCTTTGGCTTCTCTTGCTTGTACCTCTCAGCTGTAGATGTCTTGTACTCTGACTTGATCTCCCCCTGAATAGCTAAATAATATCTCTTTTTGCTTGGTCATTAATTAATCATATAAACACATGTTTATATGTTAATTTCCTTCTTCTTCTTCGTGGATCACGCCTGGGCAGTTTCTGTTGACCTATTCAAGCTCATTTCAAGCAGACTAACAACTGATATTAAAACATTAATTTACACATTATTATTTGTGAAAAATACAGTAACTATTTCAGTGTTGCCAAATCCAAATGGCAACACTTGTGGCAACACAGTGGCAACAGTGGTTTGCAACACTTGGGACAACATTCATGGCAACACATGACCTAACATTAACAATCTCCCCCTTAGTTACTGATTTCTTCACAAAATACCAATATGATGATATTTACACAACAATTATAGTCATACTTAAAAAAATAAAAAATGCCACGTGATAAATAGTGGCAACATCAAACTTCAGGCAATGTTGAAAATATTTTTCCATCAAAGTATCACACTCACACGAGTGGAAACATCAACCTTCAAGCAAATAAAGTCACATAATTTCTAATTTATCTCCCCCTTAAACACGAAATTAATAACTAACCAAAATAATTATTAAAATCTTAAAACAACCATCCAACCATTTAGTAAAAACCATCCACCAAAGTTTGAAGAAAATTCCAGCCGAAACAAAGAAAACAACAGAAATTAAAATTGTTTAAACATCACAAACCAAATAAAAACAAATAAAATTATTTTTGTTACCAAACCACCAAATCAAGTAGCCATTCGAACCACCTTCACCCTTCTACATTTCCAGCTCCTTCACCTCCCTCAGCTGTGCCACTTGGTCCAGCTCCAGCTCTAGCTCTATCCGCTCCATCATCACGCCTTGGCCTTGATTGATCTCCCCCTCTTTTGGAAGAAATCAATTCCACCATTTTCATCATATATGTACGCATGTCCAGCCACCCCTGTATCACTGAGTCGATGTGCTTCACCTGACTATTGAAAAAATTAAGAACCATAGCAGCATCGATCATCACAGGTGCAGTGTTGCCTGAAGTGTTGCCAATTTCAGGGGCAACACTTGGGGCGACACTTGAAGCAGGGGCAGCCAAAGGAGGAGCAACTCAAACCAAAACCCATGGCAAATCTCTGTTCCTATCACCTTCTGTAAAATGTTTGCTAATTCTATAATAGACAGGCTTTTCAGAGATATTATCCGCATTCCAAGGTTTGAAATTTTGGTACAAAAGAACGTTGTAAATGAGGGAAGGAAAAATGAAAGAGGAGGTTTTTCTCTTCTTGGCCCATGCAGCTAGGTGAACAAATACCAACCTTCCAAAGTTGACTCTCTGTTTCTTACCTAATTTGTACAATAAATTGGCTTGCTCAAATGTCACCGTGTTTTCATTGGCCGTAGGTAGCCAATTTGTTATACAAATTTTGTGAAGCACACTAAACAAAGAAGTAAGGTGGGTAGATTTAAAGTGGTCACTCCAAACTGATATTCTCCCTCTAGTCAGAAAGTTGGCAAGTGTGTTAGGCTCGACATCTAAGCTCTCGTCATCAATACTAGGGAGGCCGAAGGTTTTCTTGATGATCAAAGGATTAAAATCATATATTTTGCCCCTAACAAAAATCGTTCCATAATGAGGGGTGTTCCTATCATCAATATCCTCCCTAAGATGAGCAAAGAAATTTCTAACCACACTTTTGACATAAGATGAAACTTTAGAAACCGTAGGCAAAAACTTTCTGTCCTCCAAAAATTGCTACACTCCTAATTCCTTGAACTGAATCACAAACATGTTCCATTCATTCAAAATATTTTTATCAGAATCTTGAACCCACTTATCTAAGTTGGATTCACTATAAAACTCTTCGAAAAGGAATGGGCGTTCATAGTACCCAAAAGACTCGTAATCAGATTTTGAATCTTGAGAGGGAGTAGGAGTGGTTGCCTCTGGCCAGGAGATGGGAAATATGAAGGTGAACTTGAATGATCTTTGGACTTGGCAACAGGTGTTGTCTCAGGTGTTGCCATTGGATTGGCAACACTTGGGGCAACACTGGTCTGAACTTTCTGTCTCTTGGCAATTCGGAACTGGACTTGGGCTAGTGTTTCTTCATCATCCATCCATGCTTCCTCATCCCCATCAGACGTCGATGAGGGCTCCTTAGTTTCCTTGAAAATTGGGTCTGATTCTTCTTCGGACGAAATGTTGAGCTAAGAGCTTGAGCTATCCTCCACATTGACTGGATCATCAGCAGTATTAGAAGGGATTTTGGACCTGAACAATGTCTTGTTCCTCTCTGATTGACGTCGAACTCCACCCCTAAAAGTCGATGTGGCATCAACCACTTTCCTTTTCTTTGTTTTCTTTTGGGGAGCGAAAGTGAGTTCGATGGAGGGGGTAGCCTCAGGAAGACTCATAGGAATGGGGATTTGAGGAGGATTGTACACAATAATGTCCAAGATTGGTGAGGATGAGGGTGTGGCCGAAAATGTCGCAGGAGATGTCTCCATAGGGACGGCGATATTGGAAGCGACACTTGAAGGGGCTAAAGGTGAGATTTTCATGGGGGATGAAGATTTTGGAGAATTTGAAGGGCTTGCCATGAATTTTCGAAGGAAGAAGACGAAGAACGGGGAACAGGGGAAGGGTTTTTCTGCCTAGAGAGAGATACGAAGAGAGAGAGAGAGAGGGTTTAGTGAGGAGGGTTTTAAAAGATGAATAGTGAAGGTTTTAATTTGATTTGACAAGTTCAAATCAAATTAAATCCCTTTTATCCCAAACAAACCCAACAACCTTAGCACTGTTAATCCGCCATTTAAAAAAAATGTTTTTTTTTCATTTTTAAATATATAAAAATATCCATAAAAATGTATTTTTTTCAAAATTCCAACAATGAATTTTTTTTAAAAAATAGATATTTCTAAATTATAATTTGTTAGACAACAATTAAATATTTTTGCTAAAAACCTTTTAAATTTCACAAACTCTAAATATAAACAAAATAGACTTTTGGAAATTCAAAATTTAATTAACAAAAACAAAAATAAAAAATAAAAAATTAATGTAGCATCTACTAATGTGTTACTAGCAATGTTGCGTGACACGCAAGACAACATTTTGAATAAAATCCCCTCGATATTTTTTCAACATATAAAACTTATCAATCCTTAGGCAATTTTTAAGCAAACTTTACACTTTCTTTATTTACAAGGAAGCATCGTAGTAGCGAGCTCCGTGCCCCGAGTTTTTTATTAAAGTGTAAAGCTATGTGTAGTAAGTTTTATACCTTTCAAGTAGGGTACACTATAGTAGCGAGCTCCATGTCCCTAATACTTAGTATAAAACAACTACATTATACTTTCGTTTTGGCAAGGAAACATCGTCGTAGCGAACGTCGTGCCCCGAGTTACTTTGGGAGTATTTTAACAAGCTTTGCATTTTTCAATATCAAAACAATATAAGTGACTTTGTCACTTTAAGCACAATTATAAAAAATGTTAACCTTAAGTATATACACATACTAGAACAAAAAGGTCAGTAAATTCCCCCCCATTTGGGATTAAACTAACTATTTTTTTTAAAATAAAAATATACAACAAATACACATTGTTGTTGTCAGTGTTGACAACACAGACGGCAACACTTGAAACAATAGATTTATAGAAAACATAAACCAAGAGATTTTTTCAAACTTGAAAATCTCTCATGGTCCAGGGCTTTGGTCAAAATATCAGCAAGTTGATGTTTAGTATCAATATGCTCTATTTGGATCAAGTCCTTTTCTACTAAATCTCTCAAAAAGTGATGACGGATATCAATGTGTTTAGTGCGTGAGTGTTGTACAGGGTTTTTGGAAATGTTTATAGCACTCAAATTGTCACAATACATGGTCAAGATATTACTATCAAGACCATAGTCGTCAAGCATATGTTTCAACCATATCAATTGTGAACAACAACTCCCGACTGCTACATACTCAGATTCAGCAGTCGAGAGAGAGACATAATTTTGCTTGCGACTGTACCATGACACAAGATTATTACCCAAGAAAAAATAACCCCCACTAGTGCTCTTTCTGTCATCTATATCCCCTGCCCAATCAGAGTCACTAAAACCAACCAAGTTGGTATTAGTGTCTTTGGTTCACCAGATCCCTAATTCACTTGTCCCGAACACATACTTAATGATTTTCTTGACAGCATTTAGGTGAGAAATTTTAGGAGCAGACTGATATCTAGCACACACACCTACGCTGAACATAATATCTGAACGACTGGCAGTAAGATAAAGAAGGCTACCTATCATGGATCTATACAGAGTTAGGTCAACATCCTCCTTTGCCTGATCTTTGGTTACATTAAGAGATGATCCCATAGGTATTATTGAGCTCTTTGCACTCTCTAATCCAAACCTTTTCACCAGACTCTTAGCATACTTGCTCTGAGAGATAAAGATTCCATCATCTGACTATTTCACCTGCAATCCTAGGAAATAATTAAGTTCACCTATCAAGCTCATCTCGAAAGTTGATGTCATAGCTTCCACAAAATTTTGTAAACAGGTTTTAGACATGGAGCCATAAACTATGTCATCAACATAGATCTGAGCAATGACAAGCTCTTTATTTTCTCTAAGAATAAATAATGTTCTATCGGCTTCTCCTCTAACAAATCCATATTCAAGAAGGAAACTTGTTAGACGCCCATACCATGCACGAGAAGCTTGTTTCAAGCCATATAAGGCCTTATCATGTCTGTATACATGGTCAGGGTGGAATGGGTCTTCAAACCCTTTATAGGTTGCTCAACATAGATTTCTTTATCTAAGTATCCATTCAAAAAAGCCGCTTTAACATCCATTTGGTGCAATGTGATTTTAAGGTAGCAAGCTATAGCAAGAAGAAGTCTTATTGACTCAATTCTAGCCACAGGTGCAAAGGTCTCGTCAAAGTCGATTCCTTCCACTTGTGTATAGCCTTGAGCCACAAGACGAGCTTTATTACGAACAATATTACCCAATTCATCAGATTTGTTTTTGTAAATCCATTTAGTTCTAATAATATTTGTATGTAAAGGACGTGGAACTAAACACCAAACCTCGTTACGAATAAATTGTTCAAGTTCTTCTTGCATAGCTTGTATCCAAAAATTATCATTTAAAGCCTCAATCACATTTTTTGGTTCAAGAGAGGAAACGAAACAGGAGTGTTTTACCTTGGAGTATGTGGAGGACATACACACATACCTAACCATATCTCTGTAGTCAACTGGCTTCTTATTTCTTGTTCGAACCCCTTCATTAACATCACCAATTACCTGAGTAATGGGATGATAATTTCTAACTCGAGCTGGGGGATCTCTCTTGCCTTGATGGTACACCAATCCATCTTCTTCTTCTGAGTTACTGGTCACTGTTCTGTTCTCCAGTGTTGCCTCAGGTGTTGCCATTTTAGGGGCAACACTCGGGGCAACACTTGAATCTGTGGTTGTACCAGCTTCTGTTCTAGCCCTCTGTTCAACTTCTTCCATCAAGGTTAGAGGTATATTTTCAGCTGGTTCTCTTGTAGCACTCAAGTAATCGTTAAATTCAATATTTATCGATTATTTAATCACTTTTAACCTCAAATTATAGACACGATAAGCATGACTGTTTTCAGAGTAGCCAAGAAAGATGGCTTTGTCACTCTTAGAATCTAGTTTTTCTAAGTATTCTCGATCATTTAAAATATAGCACAAACACCCAAATACGTGAAAATAGTGAACCGTTGATTTCTTTCCATTTAAAATTTCATAAGGTGTCATAGTTGTACCGGGTCTTAAGAAAACTCTATTCGTAGTGTGACATGCTGTGTTTAATGCTTCGTCCCAAAAACCTTTGAAAATATTTCTAGCAATTAGCATAACACGAGCCATCTCCAACAAAGTCCTATTTTTTCTTTCAGCAATACCATTTTGTTGTGGTGTTTTAGGTGCTGAAAATTCATGGTGTATCCCCTTTTTACTACAAAAAGTAAAAAAGGAGATGTTTTCAAATTCTCTACCATGATCTGGCCTTATTCAAAAAATAGGAGAACAAAACATGTTTTTGATTTTAGAGACTAAGTGAGTAAATTTATCAAAAGTTTCAGATTTTCTCTTAAAAAATAGACCCATGTAAACCTAGAAAAATCATCAACTATCACAGAAACATACTTCTTTCCTCGCAAGCTTTCTACCTCAATAGGACCCATCAAGTCCACATGTAGAAGCTGAAAACAATGTGTTGTTCCTGAGTGTTGCTTATCGTGTTGTTCAACACAGTGAGCAACACGAGTTTGCTTACCCTTTTGGCAGTTACCACACATCATGGTGTCTTTGAGATTTAATTTAGGAACACCTTTGATGGCATTGTGTTTGATAATCTTCTCAAGATTCCTATAAAGAGAATGACCTAACTTTTGATGACATAACCTTATATCATCAAATTTTGTCAAATTGCACACAGGTTTATTACCAACGAGGTAGCAATTATCACTTGATCTTATTCCAGTCATGACACAAAAGTTAGTGTTATCAAGCACTTCACATGTATTTTTATTGAATTTTACCTCTAAATTGTCATCACATAATTGGCTAATGCTAATTAAATTAGAAAGTAGACCATCTACATGCAAGACATTTCTCAAAGGAGGAAAACCAACAATATCCAGTGTTCCTTTTCCGATTATTTCACTCTTGCCTCCACCACCATAAGTCACAGAGCCTCCTTGAATAGGTTGGTACTCTGTTAGGAATGATCTTGTTCCCTTCATATGACGTGAACAACCACTATCAAAGTACCAAGCACCTGAAACGTTAGTCCTTAAAGTTGTGTAAACAACATAGCATTTCAGTTTTTCTTTGGGTAACCAAGCCTTTTTTGCAAATTTGGATTTCTGTTCACCAGTGTTGTCTTGAGTGTTGCCCTGAGAATTTGGCGACACGTGAGGCAACACTTGAAGACTGGACATTTTCTTTTGAAGAATAAAGCAATCTGATTTTATATGTCCAGGTCTGTGACAGTATCCACATTTATTGGATTGATCAGAAGTATCAATAGGAGTACTACCCTTTTCCTTGACACGCTCTTTTACAAAACAATTTTTAGTTTCAACATCAAACAAGGAAGAGGTAATATTTTCTAGTGATTCTTGAAACCCAAGACCAGCTTTAAGAAGCTTACTCAAGTTGAGTATCTCATCCAATTTGGATGAACTCGTGTTGAGTTTTTTGAAGATGGATTCGGCTAAGTTGAGTTTGGCCTTGAGTATATCAAGATCCAAATCTCTCCTACTGAGTTGAACCTCCAGCCGAGTCAAGGAGTTTTTAAGATCATGATTTTCCTTTTTTAAGAAAACCACCATCTTGTTCTCCTTTTTCCATTCCACGAGGAGGGACTTATAGAGGTTTTTTAATTCATAAATGAGCTCATATTTACAAAGTTCATCCTTTATAGACTCCTCTGAATTTAAACCAACTGAATCATGCAAGCAAATTTCATTTAAAGAATCATACCTGTTGAGTGTTGTGTCAAGTGTTGCCATTTCCTGGACGACACTTGGGGCAACACTTTATGAAGAAGTCACAAGTGTTGTATCAGATGTTGTCAATTCTGGGACAATATTTGAGGTAACACTCTCTGTCGAAGGCAGCTCCTCTACCGTGGCCATCATGACCACTTGCTCTGTCTTTTCATCTTTCTCCATTCCTTCCTCCTCTCCATCACTAAGAGACACCCACATATTTTTTCCCGCCTTTCTCAATGTATTAGCACATTCATTGGCATAGTGACCCCAACCGGAACAAGCATGGCATTGAATAGATTCAATGTATTTAGGATCGGACCGGATCTTTTCCGAGGATGCACGCCTAGGTGGGGTATCCTTTTGATTTGGAGGAGGACCTCTCCTTGGCACAAAACTAGGTGTTTTGGCCGATTGGTCTTTAGCCTTTACCTGCACACTGTTAAATTTCCTAAGCATGGAATTATATTTCTTTGCAAGTAAAGCTATACTAGTATTTTTATCTAACTCCTCGAAGGCTTCATCTTCATCATCCACACATGTGTCCGAAAATTTGACTTTTAAGGCAACATTTTTGCCTTTAGAAGCCTCGGTTTGTTCATTGAGATTCATCTCAAAGTTTTTCAAAATGCTCATTAAGGAGTTAATGTCCATAGTTGAAAGATTATGGGCCTCTATAATAGCTGAAACTTTAATATTAAAACGTTCGGAAAGAGTACGAATAGCTTTTGAAACAAGTTGTTTATTTGTAAAAGGTTCCCCAAATACTTGACAAGCATTTGAAATATCAATAAATTTTTCAAAATAAGAAGTAATATCTTCATTTTCACCTATTCTTAATCTTTCAAATTTACTAGTGAGACCTCTAAGCTTTGTTTCTCGGACATTACCATCTCCTTCACAAAATCTTTGTAAAGTATCCCAAGCATCTTTTGCAGAGGGACTATTTTGAATGAGATTGAACATATGCATGTCAACCCATTCATAGATGGCATTTAGTGCCTTTTCATTGAAACTAGCAAGATTATTTTCTTCAATAGTCCATTCAGATTTAGGTTTGACTTGAACGTCACCATCTTCATCTGGAAGGAGTAATGGAAGAGAATAACCATTTAAAATAGATTGTTAATGTTAGATCATGTGTTGCCATGAATATTGTCCCAAGTGTTGCAAACTAGTGTTGCCACTGGTGTTGCCACAAGTGTTGCCATTTGAATTTGGCAACACTGAAATAGTTACTGTATTTTTCACAAATAATAATGTGGAAATTAATGTTTAAATAACATTAGTTAGTTTGCTTAAAATGAGCTTGAATAGGTCATCAGAAACTGTCCTGGCGTGATGTACGAAGAAGAGAAGGAAATTAACATATAAACATGTGTTTATATGATTAATTAATGACCAAGCAAAAAGAGATATTATTTAGCTATTCAGGGGGAGATCAAATCAGAGTACAATGCATCTACAGCTGAGTGGTACAAGCAAGAGAAGCCAAAGAAGACTAAGTCTCATACAAATGAGATGAGAAGGCTAAAATGGAGAAAACAAATTCAAGGCTGTTGCTGATCATTTTGAGTAGGCTCCAACTATTTGTGGCCTATAAATAGTGCAGTGGATCTTCATTGAAGATCATCCAATTCAGAAAACGCAAATCTGCACAAGAAATAGAATTATGCTCTTCAGTGTTGGCAACACTCAATCCGAATAGATAGAGCCCCACAAGTTTTGAATTAGCCGCTGTAGGACGGACGGCCGCCTATAGGTGGTAGGGTAGGGTGGGTGGTACCGCTTAAATTGCGGCCCTCAGACATGCTCACTTGCCCTTCTTTTGGATAGCCCTTCTAAAGGATCGAAGAAGGTGCGATCTTCCTAACAACCGCCTTTGTTTTTTGGTACGACCGGACAACAAAGCTTTGTCTATTTCTTGTCTTTTGCTCACTCTATTTCCTTTCCATACCGAGAAAGAGGAAACTTGTCTCAGAAGAGTTCCTTGTCCAAGAAGTAGATTCAGAATTAAGGTTAAGGCAATAATTGGGTTTTAAAGGGGAAATGGCAAGCTTTTGGCAAAGTTGAGAAATTCTCCGTTCTTTAGTTTTATGAAAAAAGCTAAAGTCCCCTATCGGATTTGAACCCTTCTGCTCTGTTCGGGAAAGAAGGTAGGCAAGTGAGCTAGCAAGTAGGCTGGTACGGATACCTCTTCTGACTCTGACATGATAGGAGGACTATAACGAATAGGCTGACTCGGCTTCCAGCAAATCCAATTTGAGAGGCATTAGGTCTTTGATACTCGTTAGGGCCTTTTTGTTTAAGGGCTACTCGCACCCGTTGGCGCCGCTTGCTCCTGCTGCTCCAACTCCCTCCAGAGTCTGCGAGTGAGATATCCAGCATCTACTGTTCGAAGAACAATTCAAGACATAAATAAGTATTGTTAATTTCTTCATGCTCATTCCAAGTTGGTACTTTCAAATTGAGAATCAAAAAGAAAGTTATCCCGGGAAGAGTTCCTTGTCAACCTATAGGCATTGATGTCTTTGAGAATCGCCATCAGTCTCTCTCAACCCGTCTTAAAGTGCGCGTTAATGGCCGTTGAGGCCTTGTTTGATATAGAGCTGCAAGCATGGCATTCACAAACCAAAGGCCATTTTCTGCTAACCCTGGTGTAGTGGAAAAGACTGCCAGTCGTCTCAAACTAAGACGATTCTCACTAATACCTGGTATGCTTGTGAGGAGGCACCCTTTCTCCCGAAGTTACGGGGCCCTGGGTGGGGAACGACCCCTTTGATGGGGTCCGTGCAGCATTTCCACGATATCGTTATGATCAATTAATGGGACTTGGCCGGAAAGTGTCATAACGTTGATAAAATTCCCGCGTGCATGACCCGTGATCTTTCTTTCCAAAAACAAAGGCGCTACCAAGCTTCTCTACATCCCTTTCAATTGGTCTACAGTGTCAGATGCGCTCGCCCAACAAGAAAGGCCCTGCTACCCGAAGAACTACTCTCTTTGGAGTTAAGCTCCTTTGCTTATTCTAAAGCATTATTGGTTTTAGGCTCCGGCTTTTCTCTTGTCTCAATGGTTTATCCGGGGGAGAGATCGTAGACATAATAGGATGATGAATAAGGACTTGCCTTTTTGACTGGCTAGACCCCCAGGAGGGCTTTCAGGGACTGGGGTCCCAATAAGCTAAGAAAGCAAAACAAACGCTCCTATTTTCAAAGGCACCCATTTACTCAAAATGAGAACTCCACTTAGCTAGTTTTTGTATGTTCTCACGGAGCACAATTCGGGTAACGGCTACAAGGGAGAAATCGAAAGGAAACTATACCTGACCAGGGATGGACGTAAACTCAAATTGGCTTGGTTATCCTCTTGGTCTTCGACCGAGTGGGACGACGATTTCGAGGACTTGGAAAACGAGGCCTAATCTCTATTTTCTAAGCGTAATTCACTCCTCAATCGCCGGGTGGCTTGAGGACCCCTTGGTCATTTGAATTGAGCGTGGTAATGGGCACAGACTGTCGGTTGTTGGAACGACGCGAGCCGGGCCGCAACTCAAGGTGCAAGAGGAGCCGGGACAACCTGAACCCACTGCTAACTAAGAAGAAGATGTTTGACTTCGAGAATAGCTGCTCCAGTTGAAAACTTATTTGTTCTTGTTCATTCCTATCACAACAAGATGGACTTTACCGAGGCCAGACTTCTTAGGTTAGCGAAATAAAGAATTCCCGAAGAAGAGGTTTTAAAGCTTGTCTGACCGGGTCCCATTGGCGTGCATCCAGTAGGAATTGAACCTATGAATTCGCCAATTATGAGTTGGGTGCTTTAACATGTGCGTGTACTTAACACACTCGGCTAAAGAATTTCATACAGATTTTCATATTTTTGTGAGGTTTTGAGTGTTCATTTTCAGAGAGAAATCTTTATATATTGTTCCTTAAGTTAATGATTGTTTATCATTAAAGGAATTTCTTTGACCTTGTATAGAATTCATATTATTAATAGAAATGTCTTGCCCTCTTGGCACCCATCAAGTTATATATTTATATAACTTGATAAAAATTATATTCTTGTGTATTATTTTTATTCTTCCACTGCAAATTAGATTTATTTCTATTTATTTGTATTTTTCTAGAATTGGTGTGTGTTGTTGTTAGTGTTGCCAACACTATGGACAACACTTGCGAGTTTCGTCTCACTTTGTGAGTTTCGCCTCACTTATTCTATGCCATAGACAATTTCAATTGGTATCAGAGCCTAGCTCTTGATATACTAAGTGTTTAGATCCTTTTGTCATGGCTTATGATCCTGCCAACCCTAATCAAAAGAGATTACCGGTTTTAGACAGATCAAATTATGCTTATTGGAAGATTCGCCTACGCTCGCATATCAAATCAATTGATCTTTGAGCTTGGCGATCTATTTTAAATGGTTATTCTCTTCCATTACTCCTTCCAGATGAAGTTGGTGACTTTCAAGTCAAACCTGAATCTGAATGGACTATTGAAGAAAATAATCTTGCTAGTTTCAATGAAAATGCACTAAATCCCATCTATGAATGGGTTGACATGCATATGTTCAAGCTCATTCAAAATAGTCCCTCGGAAAAAGATGCTTGGAATACTTTACAAAGATTTTGTGAAGGAGATGGTAGTGTCCGAGAAACAAAGCTTAGAGGTCTCACTAGTAAATTTGAAAGATTAAGAATGGGTGAAAACGAAAATATTACTTCTTATTTTGAAAAGTTGATTGATATTTCAAATGCTTGTCAAGTATTAGGGGAACCTTTTACAAATAAACAACTTGTTTCAAAAGCTATTCGTATTCTTCCCGAACGTTTAAATATTAAAGTTTCAGCTATTGAAGAGACCCATAATCTTTCAACTATGGACATTAACTCCTTAATGAGCATTTTGAAAAATTTTGAGACGAATCTCAATGAACAAATCGAGGCTTCTAAAGGCAAAAATATTACCTTAAAAGTCGAATCTTCGGACACATGTGTGGATGATGAAGATGAAGCCTTTGAGGAGTTAGATGAAAATACTAGTGTAGCTTTACTTGCAAAGAAATATAATTCCATGCTTAGGAAATTTAACAGTGTGCAGATAAAGGCTAAAGATCAATCGGCCAAAACACCTAGTTTTCTGCCAAGGAGAGGTCCTCCTCCAAATCAAAAGGATACCCCCACCTAGGCGTGCATCCTTGAAAAAGATTCGGTCCAATCCTAAATACATTGAATCCATTCAATGTCATGCTTGTTCCGGTTGGGGTCACTATGCCAATGAATGTGCTAATACCTTGAGAAAGGCGGGCAAAATTTGTGGGTATGTCTTAGTGATGGAGAGGAGGAAGGAACGGAGAAAGATGAAAAGACGGAGCAAGTGGTCATGATGGCCACGGTAGAGGAGCTGCCTTCGACAGAAAGTGTTACCTCAAGCGTTGTCCCAGATTTGACAACACCTGACACAACACTTGTGACTTCTTCAGAAAGTGTTGCCCTAAGTGTCGTCCAGGAAATGGCAACACTTGACACAACACTCAGCAGGTATGGTTCTTTAAATGATATTTGCTTGCTTGATTCAATTGGTTTAAATTCAGAGGAGTCTATAGAAGATGAACTTTGTAAAGATGAGCTCATTCATGAATTCAAAAACCCTCTATAAGTCCCTCCTCGTGGAATAGAAAAAGGAGAACAAGATGGTGGTTTTCTTGAAAAAGGAAAATCATAATCTTAAAAACTCCTTGACTCGTCTGGAGGTTCAACTCAGTAGGAGAGATTTGGATCTTGACAAACTCAAGGCCAAACTCAACCTAGCCGAATCCACCTTAAAAAAACTCAACACGAGTTCATCCAAATTGGATGAAATACTCATTTTGACTAAGCCTCTGAAAGCTGGTCTTGGGTTCCAAGAATCACTAGAAAGTATTACCTCTTCCTTGTTTGATGTTGAAACTAAAAATTGTTTTGTAAAAGAGCGTGTCAAGGAAAAGGGTAGTACTCCTAATGATACTTCTGATCAATCAAATGAATGTGGATACTGTCACAGACCTGGACATATAAAATCAGATTGCTTTATTCTTCAAAAGAAAATGTCCAGTCTTAGTGTTGCCTCAAATGTCGCCAAATTCTCAGGGCAACACTCAAGACAACACTGGTGAACAGAGATCGAGATTTTCAAAAAAGGCTTGGTTACCCAAGGAAAAACTGAAATGCTATGTTGTTTACACAATTTTAAGGACTAACGTTTGTAAGTGCTCCAATTTGAGCTTGTTAGAATTTTCGTTAGAAAATTAACGAAAGTTATAACATTTCTAACAATTCCTAACTATCCTAACATTTCTAACAAAGTGAGGGTAAAATGGGCATTGTTATTTAAGGTTAAACCTTAAAAAGAATCTTAAAAAAGAAAAACAAAAGAATAAAACCACAAATAGAAATCTTTGGAAACATAATCTGGCTGGTCAATTTGAATTTTGAAAAAGATTATTCCTTGTGTCCAAAGCCTGAAGCAGCAATTAATGAACAGTGCACGCGACTGGATCCATCCGCGCGGACATGTTTGCATTTTCAGGAGGGCTATAAATTGAGCCCTCCAGTCACAAAAATGAGGAGGAAGAACACATTTTACACCGAACCTCTGGCGAAATATAGAGAGAAAACAGTGAGAATTCTTCAAGAATTGTCACCATTTTCTCTCCAATCTTTCCCAACTCATACTCATCCACTCACTCTCATATTAAAGCCCTAAACACTCATACACTCAAGTCAAACACTCAAGAACACAAGGAAGATTGGTAAACCCTCCTCTTCCTAACCCTAAATCTCATCCATGCATGCATCTTCAAACTATAAAATGTAGTTCTTTCATCTTCTTGCTCTAGATCTAAGAAGATCACCATGGAAGACCATCTCCATGGATGATCTTCTACCAAGATCAACATTATTCTCAAAGTTTTTTCTTGTTTACTTGCAAAAACACACTTTCAAAACCCTAAAAAACCATTTTCAAGCACTAAATCTTGATTTCAAAGGATAAAAATCCCCTTCCCAAGCAAATGAAATGCTTAGTCCTAATGTACCCCAAGGATGGTTTGGTATAGTTGATTCACCACTAAAATGTCTAGTGATCACTAACCAAAACCTAGGGAAATGGGGACAAGCATGGATGCAAAACCCCCCTTAAAATCATATTTTCTTTCTTGAGAAGTTGCTGTCCAGTAGCAATTTTCTCAGACCTCAGTCCATGGTCTTAATTTTTGGACACAGATGAACTTGGAATTTGGTGTTGACTACAAAACACTTTTTGTAGCCAACATCCAGAGCTTTCCAGACATATTTTTATCTTATTTTTTGGGCGAGTAAAACTCCTCTTTTCAAATTTTCTTTCAGAGGCTAGTTCATCAGCTTCTGGGAATCCAGATCTCATATCTGAGGTTTCCAGAAGGTTTTGACCCCTCAAATCTTCTCCAAAATGGAAAATTCCTTCGCACAAACTTTATTTAAGGTGTCTAGAACAACTTTCATTCTCTGAGTTTATCCAGATTATGAAGTTTTAAGACCCTTGAATCCCTTTCAAAATCAAAGGTCCACTGCCTTTTTCATTCTGGCAGAAATGGCTCTCAACTTCAAAAGGTCTTTTGAGTACCAAATCTCAATCCAAAAATCTTCCAAAAAATCATGGGATCAGTTTAAAGTCTTAGAAAGATATCCCAATTTTTACTTTTCTGAGTTTCAACTTATTTTGGCCAAAACACACACACACACACACACAAATGATTTTCAGCTTGGAAGACTCGTTTTACGAGGCGCGTCGGGTGCACACTAACGTCCTTCCCGACGCGTAACATGACCTCCGAACCTAAATCTCTGATCTCGGGCTTTTTTCAAAGTTTTGGCCCTCAAAATTAAAATGGCGTGGCGACTCCGTTTTCGTTGATTTTTTCAAACACAAAAATGGGAAAATTTTCGGATATCACATTCATCACAACGTTTCAGAAACTTGGTACTTCGATAGTGGTTATTCACGTCATATGACGGGTACAAAATCATTCCTAATGGAGTACCAACCTATTCAAGGAGGCACAGTGACTTATGGTGGTGAAGGCAAGAGTGAAATAGTTGAAAAAGGAACACTGGATATTGTTGGTTTTCCTTCTTTAAAAAATGTCTTGCATGTAGATGGCCTTCTTGCTAATCTAATTAGCATTAGCCAATTATGTGATGACACTTTGGAGGTAAAATTCAATAAAAATACCTGTGAAGTGTTTGATAATACTAACTTTTGTATCATGACTGGAATAAGATCAAGTGATAATTGCTACCTCGTTCGTAATAAACCTGTGTACAATTTGACTAAACTTGATGATATAAGGTTATGGCATCAAAAGTTAGGTCATTCTCATTATAGAAATCTTGAGAAGATTATCAAACACAATGCCATCAAAGGTGTTCCTAAACTAAATCTCAAAGACACCATGATGTGTGGTGACTGCCAAAAGGGTAAGCAAACTAGTGTTGCTCACAGTGTTGGACAACACGATGAGCAACACTCAGGAACAACACATTGTTTTCAGCTTCTATATATGGACTTGATGGGTCCTATTGAGGTAGAAAGCTTAGGAGGTAATAAGTATGTTTATGTTATAGTTGATGATTTTTCTAGGTTTACATGGGTCTATTTCTTAAGAGAAAAATATGAAACTTTTGATAAATTTACTCACTTAGTCTCTAAAATCAAAAACATGTTTTGTTCTTCTATTTTTCGAATAAGGTCAGATCATGGTAGAGAATTTGAAAACATCTCATTTTCTACTTTTTGTAGTAAAAAAGGGATACACCATGAATTTTCAGCACCCAAAACACCATAGAAAAATGGTATTGCTGAAAGGAAAAATAGGACTCTGTTAGAGATGGTTCGTGTTATGCTAATTGCTAGGAATATTTCTAAAGGTTTTTGGGTCGAAGCATTAAACACAGCCTGTCACACTACGAATATAGTTTTCTTAAGACCCGGTACAACTATGACACCCTATGAGATTTTAAACGGAAATAAACCAACGGTTCACTATTTTCACGTATTTGGGTGTTTGTGCTATATTTTAAATGATCGGAAATACTTAGGAAAATAGATTCTAAGAGTAACAAAGCCATCTTTCTTTGCTACTCTCAAAACAATCATGCTTATCGTGTCTATAATTTGAGGTTAAAAGTGATTCAAGAATCGATAAATGTTGAATTTAATGATTACTTGAGTGCTACAGGAGAACCAGCTGAAGATATGCCTCTAACCTTGCTGGAAGAAGTTGAACAGAGGGTTGGAACAGAAACTGGTACAGCCACAGATTCAAGTGTCGCCCCGAGTGTTGCCCTTGAAACGGCAACACCTGAGGCAACACAGGAGAACAGAACAGTGGCTGAAAATTCTGAGAGCAGTGACTCTGAAGAAGAAGAAGATGGATTGGTGTACCATCAAGGCAGGAGAGATCCCCCAGCATGAATTAGAAATTGTCATCCCATTACTCAGGTAATTGGTGATGTTAATGAAGGGGTTCGAACAAGAAATAAGGAGCCAGTTGACTACAGAGATATGGTTAGGTATGTGTGTATGTCCTCCACATACTCCAAGATAAAACACTCATGTTTCGTTTCTTCTCTTGAACCAAAAAATGTGATTGAGGCTTTAAATGATAATTTCTGGATACAAGCTATGCAAGAAGAGCTTGAACAATTTATCCGTAACGAGGTTTAGTGTTTAGTTCCACGTCCTTTACATACAAATATTATTGGAACTAAATGAATTTACAAAAACAAATCTGATGAATTGGATAATATTGTTCGTAATAAAGCTCGTCTTGTGGCTCAAGGCTATACACAAGTGGAAGGAATCAACTTTGGTGAGACCTTTGCACCTGTGGCTAGAATTGAGTCAATAAGACCACTTCTTGCTATAGCCTGCTACCTCAAAATCACATTTCACCAAATGGATCTCAAAGAGGCTTTCTTGAATGGGTACTTAGATAAAAAGATCTATGTTGAGCAACCTAAAGGGTTTAAAGACCCATTCCACCCAGACCATGTATACAGACTTGATAAGGCCTTATATGGCTTGAAATAAGCTCCTAGAGCATGATATGGGCGTCTAACAAGTTTTCTTCTTGAATATGGATTTGTTAGAGGAGAAGCCGATAGGACATTGTTTATTCTTAGGGAAAATAAAGAGCTTGTCATTGCTCAGATCTATGTTAATGACATAGTTTATGGCTTCACATCTAAAATGTGTTTACAAAATTTTGTGGAAGCTATGACATCAACTTTCGAGATGAGCATGATAGGTGAACTTAATTATTTCCTAGGATTGCAGGTGAAACAGTAAGATGGTGGAATCTTTATCTCTCAGAGCAAGTATGCTAAGAGTCTGGTGAAAAGGTTTGGATTAGAGAGTGCAAAGAGCTCAAAAATACCTATGGAATCATCTCTTAAGGTAACCAAAGATCAGGCAGGGGAGGATGTTGACCCAACTCTGTATAGATCCATGATAGGTAGCCTTCTTTATCTTACTGCCAGTCGTTTCGATATTATGTTCAGCGTAGGTGTGTGTGCTAGATATCAGTCTGCTCCTAAAATTTCTCACCTAAATGCTGTCAAGAAAATCATTAAGTATGTGTCCGGGACAAGTGAATTAGGAATCTGGTTCACCAAAGACACTAATACCAACTTGGTTGGTTTTAGTGACACTGATTGGGCAGGGGATATAGATGACAGAAAGAACACTAGTGGGGGTTATTTTTTCTTGGGTAATAATCTTGTGTCATGGTACAGTCGCAAGCAAAATTGTGTCTCTCTCTCGACTACTGAATCTGAGTATGTAGCAGCCGGGAGTTGTTGTTCACAATTGATATGATTGAAACATATGCTTGACAACTATGGTCTTGATAGTAATACCTTGACCATATATTGTGACAATTTGAGTGCTATAAACATTTCCAAAAATCCTGTACAACACTTACGCACTAAACACATTGATATCCTCCATCACTTTTTGAGAGATTTAGTAGAAAAGGACTTGATCCAAATAGAGCATATTGATACTAAACATCAACTTGCTGATATTTTGACCAAAACCTTGGACCATGAGAAATTTTCAAGTTTGAGAAAATCTCTTGGTTTATGTTTTCTATAAATATGCTATTTCAAGTGTTGCCGTCTGTGTTGCCAACACTGACAGCAACACTGAGTATGTGTTGTATATTTTTATTATTTTAAAAAAATAGTTAGTTTAATTCCAAATGGGGGGCATTTACTGACCTTTTTGTTCTAGTATGTGTGTATGCTTAAGGTTAACATTTTTTATAAAATACCCCCTGTACTTAAAGTGACAAAATCACTTATTTTGTGTTGATATTGAAAAAGGCAAAGCTTGTTAAAATACTCTCAAAGTATCTCGGGACACGACGTTCACTACGACGATGTTTCCTTGCCAAAGCGGGAGTATAATGTAGTTTTTTATACTAAGTATTAGGGACATGGAGCTCGCTACTACAGTGTACCCACTTGAAAGGTATGAAACTTACTTCATATAGCTTTACACTTTAATAAAAAAACTCGGAGCACGGAGCTCGCTACTATGATGCTTCCTTGTAAATAAAGAAAGTGTAAAGTTTGCATAAAATTGTCTAAGGAATGATAAGTTATATATGTTTGAAAATATCAAGGGGATTTTATTTAAAAATATTGCCTTGTGTGTCACGTAACATTGCTAGTAACACATTAGTAGATGCTACATTATTTTTTTATTTCTTATTTTTGTTTTTGTTAATTAAATTTTGAATTTCCAAAAGTCTATTTCTTTATATTTAGAGTTTGTAAAATTTAAAAGGTTTTTAGCAAAAATATTTAATTTTTGTCTCCCTAATTGTAATTTAAAAATATCTATTTTTTTAAAAAAATTCATTATTTGAATTTTGAAAAACACAATTTTATGGATATTACTAAATTATTTTTAGTTATTATATTTTTGAAAATGAAAAAAAGATCAGTTTTTTTAAAAATGGCGGATTAACAGTGTTGTTTGTTGGGTTTGTTAGGGATAAAAGGAATTTAATTAGATTTGAACTTGTCAAATCAAATTAAAACTCTCTTACTATTCACTCATTAAACCCTCCTCTCTAAACCCTCTCTCTCTCTCTCTCTCTCTCTTCATATTTCTCTCTAGGCGGAAATCAAACCCTTCCCCTGTTCCTCGTCATCTTCTTCCTTCAATTTCCATGGCTAGTCCCAAAAATTCTCCACAAATTTCTTCACCAATGGAAATCTCTCCACTCGCCCCTTCGAGTGTCGCCTCCAATGTCGCCATCCCTATGGAGACATCCCCTGCGACATTTTCGGCCATACCCTCAACCTCACCAATCTTGGACATTATTGTGTACAACCCACCTCAAATTCCTATTCCTATAAGTCTTTCAGAAGCTACCCCTTCCGTTGAACTCACCTTTGCTCCTCAAAAGAAAACCAAGAAACGAAAGGCAGTAGATGCTTCTTCCTCATTTCGAGGTGGAGTTCGACGTCAATCAAAAAGGATTAAGACATTGTTCAGGTCCAAAATCCCTTCCAACACTGCTGATGATCCTGTCAATATGGAGGATAGCTCAAGCTCTTCGCTCAACATTTCGTCTGAGGAAGGATCGGACCCAATTTTCAAGGAGACTAAGGAGCCCTCATCGACGCCTGATGAGGATGAGGAAGCATGGATGGATGATGAAGAAACTCTAGCTCAAGCCCAGTCCCGAATTGCCAAGAAACAGAAAGTTCAGTTCAGTGTTGCCCTAAGTGTTGCCAATTCAATGGCAACACCTGAGACAACACCTGCTGCCAAGACCAAAGCCCAGTCAAGTTCACCTTCATATTCTCCCATCTCCTGGCCAGAGGTAACCACTCCTACTCCCTCTCAAGATTCAAAATCTGATTACGAGTCTTTTGGGTATTATGAACGCCCATTCCGTTTCGAAGAATTTTATAGTGAATCCAACTTAGATAAGTGGGTTCAAGACTCTGAGAAAAAGATTTTGAATGAAAGGAACATGTTTGTGACTCAGTTCAAGGAGTTAGGAGTGTATCAATTTTTGGAGGATAGAATTTTTTTACCTACGGTTGTTAAGGTGTCCGTTTATGTCGAAAGTGTAGTTAGAAATTTCTTTGCTCATCTTAGGGAGGACATTGATGATAGAAACACTCCTCATTATGGAAAGATTTTTGTTAGGGGGCAAAATATTTGACTTTAATCCTTCTATCATCAACAAAACTTTCGGCTTTCCTAATGTTGAAGATGAGTGCTTGGACATTGAACCGAATAATCTAGCTAGCTTTCTGACTAGAGGGAGAATATCAGTTTGGAGTGACCATTTTAAATCTACCCACCTTACTTCTCTGTTTAGTGTGCTTCACAAAATTTGTATAATAAATTGGCTACCTACAGCCAATGAAAACACGGTGACATTCGAGCAAGCCACTTTGTTGTACAAATTAGGTAAGAAACAGAGAGTTAACTTTGAAAGGTTGGTATTTGTTCACCTAGCTGCATGGGCCAAGAAAAGAAAAACCACCTCCTTCATTTTTCCTTCCCTCATTTACAATGTCCTCTTGTACCAAAATTTCAAACCTTGGAACGCGGACAATATCTCTGAAAAGCCTGTCTATTATAGAATTAGCAAACATTTTACAGAAGGTGATAGGCACAGAGATTTGCCATGGGTTATGGTTTCAGTTGCTCCTTTATTGGCTGTCCCTGCTTCAAGTGTCGCCCCAAGTGTCGCCCCTGAAATTGGCAACACTCGAGGCAACACTGCCCCTGTGATGATATATGCTTCAATGGTTAGGTGAAGCATATAGACTCGGTGATACAGGGGTGGCTGGACATGCGTACAAATATGATGAAAATAGTGGAATTAATTTCTTTCAAAATAGGGGGAGATCAATCAAGGTCAAGGCGTGATGATGGAGCGGATGGAGTTGGAGCTGGACCAAGTGGCACATCTGAGGGAGGTGAAGGAGCTGAAAATGCTGAAGATTAAAGGTGGTTGATTCAAATGGTTCTTGATTTGGTGGTTTGGTAACAAAAACAATTTTATTTGTTTTTATTTGGTTTGTGATGTTTAAACAATTTTAATTTCTGTTTTTTTTCTTTGTTTCGGCTGGAATTTTCTTCAAACTTTGGTGAATGGTTTTTGCTAAATGGTTGGATGGTTGTTTTAAGATTTTAATAATTATTTTGGTTAGTTATTAATTTCGTGATTAAGGGGGAGATAAAATTATGTGACTTTATTTGCATGAAGGTTGATGTTGTCACTATTTGGAGTGTGATACTTTGATTGAAAAATAGTTTACAATTGCCTGAAGGTTTATGTTGTCACTATTTGTCACGTGGCATGTGTTGTTTTTGATGAGTATGACTAACTGTTTTGTAAAAATCATCACATTGGTATTTTGTGAAGAAACCGGTAACTAAGGGGGAGATTGTTAATGTTCGATCATGTGTTGCCATGAATGTTGTCCCAAGTGTTGCAAACCAATGTTGCCACTGGTGTTGCCACAAGTGTTGCCATTTGGATTTGGCAACACTGAAATAGTTACTGTATTTCTTACAAATAATAATGTGAAAATTAATGTTTAAATAACAATAGTTAGTTTGCTTAAAATGAGCTTGAATAGGTTATCAGAAACTGCCCATGCGTGATGTACGAAGAAGAGGAGGAAATTAACATATAAACATGTGTTTATATGATTAATTAATGACCAAGCAAAAAGAGATATTATTTAGCTATTCAGGGGGAGATCAAGTCAGAGTACAATGCATCTACAGCTGAGAGGTACAAGCAAGAGAAGCCAAAGAAGACTAAGTCTCCTACAAATGAGGCGAGAAGGCTAAAATGGAGGAAACAACTTCAAGGCTGTTGCTGATCATTTTGAGTAGGCTCCAAGTCTTTGTGGCCTATAAATAGTGCAGTGGATCTTCATTGAAGATCATCCAATTCAGAAAACGCAAATCTGCACAAGAAATAGAATTCTGCTCTTCAGTGTTGGCAACACTCAGTCCGACACTCAAGAATTTCATACAAATTTTCATATTTTTGTGAGGTTTTGAGTGTTCATTTCCAGAGAGAATTCTTTATATATTGTTCCTTAAGTTAATGATTGTTTATCATTAAAGTAACTTCTTTGACCTTGTATTGAATTCATATTATTAATAGAAAGGTCTTGCCCTCCTAGCACCCATCAAGTTATATATTTATATAACTTGATAAAAATTATATTCTTGTGTATTTTTTTATTCTTCCGCTGCAAATTAGATTTATTTCTATTTATTTGTGTTTTTCTAGAATTGGTGTGTGTTGTTGTTAGCGTTGCCAACACTAAGGACAACACTTGTGAGTTTCGTCTCACTTTGGAGTTTCGCCTCACTTATTCTAAGTCATAGACAATTTCATAGATCGCCAAGCTCGAAGATCAATTGATTTGATATGCGAGCATAGGCGAATCTTCAAATAACCATAATTTGATCCGTCTAAAACTGGTAATCTCTTTTGATTAGGGTTGGCAGGATCATAAGCCATGACAAAAGGATCTAAACACTTAGTATATCAAGTGCTAGGCTCTGATACCAATTGAAATTGTCTATGACTTAGAACAAGTGAAGCGAAACTCACAAAGTGAGATGAAACTCACAAGTGTTGTCCTTAGTGTTGGCAACACTAACAACAACACACACCAATTCTAGAAAAACACAAATAAATCTAAATAAATCTAATTTGTAGCGGAAGAATAAAAACAATACACAAGAATATAATTTTTATCAAGTTATATAAATATATAACTTGATGGGTGCTAGGAGGGCAAGACCTTTCTATTAATAATATGAATTCAATACAAGTTCAAAAAAGTTCCCTTAATGATAAATCATCATTAACTCAAGGAACACTATATAAAGAACTCTGTCTGAAAATGAACACTCAAAACCTCACAAAAATATGAAAATCGATATGAAATTCTCGAGTGTCGGACTGAGTGTTGCCAACATTGAATGGCAACACTGAAGAGCAGAATTCTATTTCTTGTGCGGATTTGCGTTTTCTGAATTGGATGATCTTCAATGAAGATATATTGCACTATTTATAGGCCTCCAAGACTTGGAGCCTACTCAAAATGATCAGCTAACAGCCTTGAAGTTGTTTCCTCCATTTTAGCCTTCTCGCCTCATTTGTAGGAGAATTAGTCTTCTTTGGCTTCTCTTGCTTGTACCTCTCAGCTATAGATGTCTTGTACTCTGACTTGATCTCCCCCTGAATAGCTAAATAATATCTCTTTTTGCTTGATCATTAATTAATCATATAAACACATGTTTATATGTTAATTTCCTTCTTCTTCTTCATGGATCACGCCTGGGCAGTTTTTGTTGACCTATTCAAGCTCATTTCAAGCAGACTAACAACTGATATTAAAACATTAATTTACACATTATTATTTATCAAAAATACAGTAACTATTTCAGTGTTGCCAAATCTAAATGGCAACACTTGTGGCAACACCAGTGGCAACACTGGTTTGCAACACTTGAGACAACATTCATGGAAACAGATGATCTAACATTAACACATAGCACGTCATCCTCTAAAGAGACAAAACACATAGTGGCCTCAATATCATCCAATCTTCTTTTCAGATTGAGAAGCTCTCTAACGTCTACGTCGCCTCCTTGGTGAGAGATCGAGTTAGACTTTTATCTCTCTTCACGGTGGTGCTCTCTTCTCGAGAGCGTCCTCTGTCTTTCCTCTCTTGGAGGGGTCCTTTCTCTCCTTTCTCATTGGGGAAGCGACATTTCTCCCCTTTGTGGCGACATACGCTGAACCCTATCAGCTTCAAGCTACCTTCTCTGAGTTGAGTCGTCTTCTTGCTATGTTTGCTGGTTGAGCCTATCCCTTAGGTCGCCAGTCCGGTCTTTGAAGATGTAGGTAGGAAGAGGCATTTCATTCCTTCTCCCTTCCCCTGACGGCCTAGGCCCCCCATTAGCACGCCTATGCGAGGTGAGAGAAGGGGATACCCTTTGTGATCTTCTGTCGTCATTCTTAGGAGACTCATATCTCGAGCAACTCATTATGTTCCTCGAGTAAACTCTGTAGCAGCCTAGCCCGCTCTAGTAAGATCTCCTTCCTACCAAGGTGAGAAGTTGAAGGACTTGCAATGTCGCCTGCAGCTGGTCGACATGTGTAGATCCATTTAACTTGCTGGCTCACCGCTTGATTAGGTAGGGACCTCTTCTCTCTCCTCCTATCTCTCAGCTCCATTCTATCGGCCACGTTGTTGGAGCGAGTGGCCCTCCTAGTGGGGTGCCCCTTTAGAGGAGGAGGTAAGTTAGTAGTACGATTTCCCGTACCTACATCAATATTTCCCCGAACATTCTCACGTTGTGGTTCAATGGAGGCAGTAGCAGTATGTCCGTCTGAGACCATGTTTGTGACTAGGCAAAGTTTCAAGGTCTAGCGTGATTGTTTCCCGACAATGGAATCAAACTGATGACGCAGTAAACGATCCAGATCAGTATTAGTCCAACAATAGGTTGATCTCCAGCAATTATAACCTGAAACCACGAACAAACGACTAGACGGTGTGGTATCCGGCTAATACCCTACAGCGTGATAACGAGATGTGGTGTTATGAGGTTATAAACTATTTGGAAATAACGTAATTTCAAAATAGCTAAAAAGACATTACTTTTTTACGTTGGATATAGTTTGGTATATATAGTCGTGATGTATGATCTTAATAAATGCCTTAAATCGTGTAGACAATGTTGGCGTAACGATATTCGTGATTGTAGTAGACGATTGCAGATTAAGTCGTAGATAAAAGCACGTTTATGTAGGTCGAGGTCGCCTGATTATTTGAGTTCGACTTGATTTCGTGACTTGGTCAGGTAGAGATTGCCCAATTAGATGATCGTATTTCAGACAAAAATAGGTTGGAAACAATGATGATCGGACAATAAAATAGATCGACTGATATATAATGTTTGGGCCAATGGGCTGTAGTAATTGAATTGGCTCATTTATTTGTGGTGTGTTTGTGAGGCCTGTAGTGTTGTGTTGGGCTTTATACGTTGTGCCTGACCGTCACTTCTATTTCGTTCAGATCTTATTATTCATTATTTTAGTAATAAATCAATTAAAATCTTAAAATAAGATAAATTAAAAAGAAAAATAAAAACTTTAAATCGGAGAAATTTATTTTTTTCAAATTATAGCATTTCAAGAAAGGAAAATGAATTTCGCAGGTATATTCAAAGGAAATAGGGCTGCTGGGAATGGGTTCGAACTGCAGCACTATGATATGATGGAAGATGACGTGGTCCTAGACGTAAGCGATGAAATCCCAGTAGAAGCCTCTTGGGGTTATTGTTTGATTGGTTGTTTCACCGGTCCTTTCCCCGGTCGAATCGCTCTAAATAGCATTGTCAATAATTGGGGGGTCAGTTGCCGAATCATGCCTTATGGGAAAGGATGGACCGTCTTCAAGTTCAAAACCGAGAATGACATGGCTTTGGTCCTACAGGGAGGACCATACATGACTTATGGCAAGACGCTAATGTTGAAGAAGGTTGATGATGGGGTTTTGCTTACGGATGATCTTTTTATGAAGGTCCCTACTTGGGTTCAACTCAAGGACGTCCCTCCATCTGTTTGGAGTGTTTCCGGGCTAAGCAAATTATCATCAAAAGTGGGAATTCCGTTGTACACGGATAAAGTTACCAAGGATAGAACCAAGATGAACTTCGCTCGATGTCTTATTGAAGTGGATGTGAGTAAGCCTCCGGTCCTTGAATTTGGGGTGAAAATGTCCAATGATAGAAAGTATGTGCAAAGGGTTGCTTACAAGCACTATCCGGACTACTGTTGCGAGTGTAAGAAGTTTGGACACAACTTCTTCAAGTGTCCTAAACTGCATGTGGATACTTCCGCTGAAAATGGGATTGAACCCATTGGAGATGTTAGACCGATCAAAGCCTATGTGCCCAGGAAGAGAGTTGATAACAAAGGTAAAGCTCCCTCTACTTCTGCTCCGAAAACTGCCCAGAATTCTGCTCAGTTTTCTGCACAGAAAATTCCTCCGAAATCTGTTCCTTCTTCTTCCAATTCTCGTCCTAGCAAGAACAGATTTGATGTCTTGGGTGCTGAGGGTTCTATGGATTTCCGGGACGTCTCTATTCCTGTTCAAGAGCCTAATAGGTCTGTTTTTGGGACTGTTTTTGGGACGGGAACTGATGCAAATGCCGAAATGAATGTTCTTGGTGCTGGTGCTTCTGGTTCAGCCGCATTAGAGTCTGGAATGGTTGATAATGTTGGTATTGAGAAGGATAATGGTGGCACATGGGTCCCGGTTGTGGGTAAAAAGGGATCGAAGAAGCGCGGAGGGGCTAAATCCTCCTTGGTTTCCCAATGAAGATCCTATCTTGGAATGTTCGGGGGCTTTGTGGTCGCTCCTCGGCCACGCAGCATATAGTGAGTAAAATCGCTTCTGTTTATTCTCTTTCGATTTTATGCCTGTTAGAGTCTAAGGCTTCTAAAGATCGATTTGGTGCTTTCTCTTCCTCTCGTTTCCCGGGTTGGAAATTTTGCACAAATCATGATTACATTGGCGGTGGCCGTATGACTGTGTTATGGGACTCTTCCCGTGTTTCTTGCAATGCCCTTGAAATTGGTCCTCAACATATCCATTTTCAAGTCCACTGCAAGATAACACAAGTTTCTTTTTACGTTACATTTGTTTATCCGGTCTATTCCATTTCGGAGAGACGTGTGCTTTGGAATCACCTTATTACAATGGGCTCCTCCATTTTTTTTTGCCTTGGATGGTTATGGGTGATTTCAATTGCTACTCATCTACTAGTTACAAGGTTGGCGGATTCCCATTGCGGCCTTATGACATCCAGGATTTATCTTCTTTTCGTATGTCTTTGGGCTTTATGGATGCTCCGTCTACAGGTCCATTTTTTACTTGGACTAACGGTTCAATTTGGTCAAAACTTGATCGAGTTCTTATCAATGATGAGTGGGGTTCTATTGACTTGGTTTGTTCAGCCACTTTTCTGCCTATGGAGCCCGTAAGTGATCACTGTCCGGTTCTAGTTTCCTTGGGCACTAATGATTTGAAGGGGTCTAGGCCCTTCAAGTTCTTCAGCATGTGGCTTGATCACCCTAAGTTTGATGAGATTTTGATGGCTGTTTGTAATAGTGATGCTAATGGCACGGCTCAGCACAATTTATTCTCTAAGTTGAAAGCTCTTAAAGGTCCTCTTAAAGCCTTGAATAGGGACTCCTTTAGGAGCATATTTGAGAAGGCTAAGGAGGCCAACTCTGATTTCAAAGCGGCTATTTTTAGTCATATGGCTGATCCTCTCAACGATGATTTGAAAAAGGTTTGTCAAGATCTCCGTAAGAAGGCCTTCTTCCTTCTAAAGGCGGAACGGAGCTTTATAGCTCAAAAATCGAGGTGTAAGTACTTGGTGAAAAGGGTGACCGATGCTCCAAATATTTTCACAGTCTCATTAAGAGAGACAATGGGCGTAATTCTATTTCACATATAGTGAAATCCGATGGTTCTCTCACAACATCTGTCAAGGAAGTTGCTAATATCCTTGTGGATTTCTATAAATCCTTATTCGACATTGATAGACAAGTGGTAAACATTGATGAATCTATTATCCTGAATGGTCCTACTCTTGGGCCAAGTGATTCGGCTGTTCTAATAGCCCCCCTCCTTGACATTGAAATAAAGGAGGCGTTATTTAATATTGATAGTGAAAAAGCCCCAGGTTCGGATGGCTTCACTTCTGGATTCTTCAAGGCTCGGTGGTCCGTGGTTGGTTCTTCCGTGTGTAGTGTTGTCCGTGAGTTTTTCACCACGGGGTCTCTCTTGAAGCAATGGAATCATACCAACATCGTCTTAATTCCAAAGGCTGCCAACACCCCTTCTGCCTCTGATTTCCGGCCTATTGGTTTGACCAGCGTCTTCTACAAGATTATTTCCAAGGTGTTAGTGAACCGAATGGCTGCTGCCCTTCCATCCTTGGTTGATTCGGCCCAAGGGGCCTTTGTTTTCGGGCGTAGCATTGTGGACAATATTCATGTGGCTCAAGAGCTTGTTCGTGGATACAATAGGGCGAGATGTACCCCTTCTTGTACGTTAATGGTGGATTTACGCAAGGCGTTCGACACAGTTTCTTGGCACTTTCTGGAGCAGATTTTGAACAGTTTTGGCTTCCCGAGCAGATTTGTGGGATGGATTATGGCTTGTATCTCCCACTCCTCCTTCTCGGTTTCAGTTAATGGCAGTACTCATGGCTTCTTTGAGGGTAGAAGGGGGCTACGACAAGGTGATCCCTTGTCTCCTTTTCTTTTCATTCTTTGCATGGAATATTTCTCTCGGATGTTGAGGAAGAAGACGGATGCTATTGGGTTCAAGTTCCATCCAAAATGCTTTGACTCTCGCATTTCTCATCTCGCTTTCGCGGATGACCTTATGCTCTTCTCGTATGGTAACTTACCCTCGGTTAGTATTCTTATGGATTGCTTAGAGGCTTTTGAGTCCGCTTCTGGTTTGGCTCTTAATCCTTCTAAGTCATTCATATATTTGGCTGGAGTTAGTGATGAGATTCGGATTGGCATTCTAAATCGCGTGGGATTTGTTGAAGGCACCTTTCTGGTCCGGTATTTGGGCATCCCTCTTGCTCCCACTTCGGTTTCTGTGAAAGACTTTGCTCCTTTCACTGATGCTATAGATTCTTACATTCAGAAGTGGGGAAAAAAGACCCTCTCTTATGCTGGTGAGGTGGAGCTTATTCGATCGGTCATTCAGGGTGTGGAAGGCTTTTGGTTTCAGGTTTTCCCCTTTCATGCTGCTGTTCTTGACAAGATTAGATCTTCATGTATTCACTTCTTTTGGGGTGGGCGGCCTGCTCGTGTTGACTGGGATAAGATTTGCACCCCAAAAGATGAGGGAGGGCTGGGCCTCATGGATATCAAAGTTTGGAACCTTGCTTTGCTTACTCGGTCTATTTAGCAGTTTCACTCTAATGCGGATTCCATTTGGGTTAAACTTGTCAATGATTATTATTTACGTGGTACTTCTTTTTGGGATTATATCTCTCGTAATAGAGACTCTACTCTCATCAAGAAGCTTTGTGGTATTCGAGATAGCCTCTATGGTATCTTTGGAGGCCGGGATGCCACTATCTTGGCCTTCAAAATTGTTGCGTGGGTGGTAGATTGGATTCCTCTATGGTTTATGATATATTGAGATCTCATCATGTTAAGCGGCCATGGATGAAGCTTATTTGGAAATCCTTTATTCCTCCTAAGTTTTCATTCATTGTTTGGCTTTCATGTTGGAATCGTCTGGCGACTAGGGATTTCCTATCCTATTTGAACTTGGAGAATGTTTCTTGCGTGTTTTGTAAGAGGGAGGTGGAATCTCACGAGCATTTGTTCTTCTCTTGCTCCTTCACCAAGGCGGTTTGGAACTCTATTCGGTCTTGGTTGGGAGTTAGGAGGCGGATGTCTACTCTGGCTAGTTGCATCAAGTGGATCAAGAAGGAGCATGGTGGTAAGTCTATGAGATCTAAGGCCGTCTTGCTTGCTTTTTGCGTGGTGGTTAATGACATTTGGAAGGCTCGGAATTATATCGTTTTTGAAGGTGTTGTTGTTAGCCAAGCTGATATCATTTCTAGAGTTAAGCTTGCAGTTTATCGTGTTTTATTTATTTTGTATCCTTCTCATAGGATCGAGTTCTAGAGGTTGTTATCTTCCTTGATTTTCCGGGGTATGCCTCGTAGAATTCTTGTATTCATTTCTCTTTCTTGAATTGAATTCCTCGTTGTATAGAAAAAAGAGCAAGTTTTGGGAGAAACTAGTTTCTCCATAAATTATAAAAAGTCTACTTTTTTTATACTTGCAAGTAGTTAGCGAATATTTAGGAACAATTTATAAAACAGGACTTTCTATAATTTAAGGAGAAACTAGTTTCCCCCAAAATTTTGTGTAGAAAAAAATATATACTCCCTCCGTCCCGGAACTTACTTCACAAACACTGTTTGCACTGGTTTTAAGGAGGGAGTATTATATTGAAAGTGTTGTGAGTGTGAAAATAAAATAGGAGAGAGAATGAGTGGAGAGAATAGTAAATTATAATGGTGTTGTGAGTATTAAAATAATGTAGGAGAGAGAATGAGTGGAGGGAATAGTAAAGATTCCTTTCCATTTTAGGTAAGTTTTAAATGTGTGAAGTAAGTTTTGGGACGCCCAAAAGGGAAAGTGTGAAGATTGTTCCGGGACGGAGGGAGTATATACTCCCTCCGTCCCAGAACATGATTCACAAACACTGTTTGCACTGGTTTTAAGGAGGGAGTATTATATTGAAAGTGATGTGAGTGTGAAAATAAAATAGGAGAGAGAATGAGTGGAGAGAATAGTAAATTATAATGGTGTTGTGAGTATTAAAATAATGTAGGAGAGAGAATGAGTGGAGGGAATAGTAAAGATTCTTTTCCATTTTAGGTAAGTTTTAAATGTGTGAAGTAAGTTTTGGGACGCCCAAAAGGGAAAGTGTGAAGATTGTTCCGGGACGGAGGGAGTATATATTGGTGGATCGGTTAAGTTTGAACACAATCATTTTTCCCCAAAGGAATTGCAGGGACAAATCTTGCAAAGAACTGAATATTTTTACATACTCCCTCCGTCCCGGTAAGAGCTTCACCATTTGGCTTGGGCACGGTAATTATGGTAAGAGTATTATATTGAAAGTGTTGTGAGTGTGAAAATAAAATAGGAGAGAGAATGAGTGGAGAGAATAGTAAATTATAATGGTGTTGTGAGTATTAAAATAATGTAGGAGAGAGAATGAGTGGAGGAAATAATAATATTTTATGTCCAAAAAAGGAAAGGTGAAGCTTCTAACAGGACGCCCTTTTGGGTAATTGGTGAAGCTTTTATTGGGACGGAGGGAGTATATTGTTCGTCTATACAACAGTTATGGAATTGATGAGGGAAATTCCCCTTCTTCATTTTCAAACGTACAAACTAGGGTTTAATTGATCATATTTAGATCAGCAGAACAATGATAATTTGAAACTAAAAATAAAATCGAAATTGATTGGGCTACAGATTTCTCCTCAAATCAACAACGACAACGCTGACGTTGTCTGCACTACGTCTCGCCAAGGCCAATTTTGTTAGTAAGATGGAAGCGTCTGAGCAAGCCTTGTCGGAGCTTTCACCGGCGGCGGATATAGAAACGTCGTTCCCCGGCGATTGAGGTGGCGATGCAGGCTTCCGTGCACTCAGGCACATGCGTGCAACGTTGCAAGCGGTTTCGTTGGAAACCACATCCCATAAACCATCACTGGCGAGTATAAGGCAGTCGTCTTCTTCCGTGCGCTCCGTTACGGTTACCTCCGGTTCCGGTATCACAAACGGCTTCAAGTAATTGTCACCTAAGAAACATTAACAGAATATTCAATCAGATCCGTAATCATCAAAGGAAATCTGTAATCCTTAGATCTATTGAGATGAAGGCTTACCGATTGCTCGTGACATAGCCAGCATTCCGAGAACTCGAGCGCCGTCCCAGTAAATAACACGACCGCCGGCATTTTCAATCCTAGAAAGCTCGTCTTCTCGGTCAGGCTACATTAAATTCAAAAATGAAAATTAGAAAACCACTAATCAAGCCTAAGAAGAAGGGATCACGTAAGTTAAAATCGAGATCGACGGAATCTATGTGTGGAATTTTACCTTATGATCGGAGGAGAGAGGAATTGCAACGCCGTTACGGCAAAGAACAGCCCGAGAGTCTCCACAATTGGAAACAACAATTTTCTCCGGCGTCACAACGGCAACGACGGCGGTAGATCCGACTGCGTCACACTGCGGAGTTTGAAGCTCACACCTACAATTCGAACTTGAGGCCTCACTGGTCCATTCTGTCACCTCCTTATCCATTCTAGAGAAACTTTGCATCATCGTCTCCGTCCATGGAATTGTTGACTCCCTAGTCTCCAAATCGTCCTTCACAATTTCGTGCATTCTTTCTTTGCATTTCATCGCCACCTGCAGTCAACAAAAGTGAAGATAGATTAGCAAAAGGTCAATTGTAATGGATTCATTTTTGTACATGAAGGACAAAGGCGAGAGATTTACATGTGAGCAGCCATGGCCATCGAAAACACCATAAAAGTGCAAACCGGAAGAACTTCCATTATTTTGCTTGAAAAACGATGGATGTACAGAAACGGTATCTTCCATATCCCTCCTCCTTCCGCAGACAGACGTTATCCCAAACCTAGAACTCTCTTGTGCCACATCAGGCACAGAGGACGAAGCAGAAGCAGAAGCAGATAATTCCGTCTCAGATCCACCGGTCAGTTCAGTTTTGTCCACCATACACCTTTGAACCGCTTTCTCGAAAACCCGCTGTGTCGAAAACGGAACAGTATCTGGTGTAGCCTCTACCTTTGCGCGTTTTCTACTAAGCTCCGCCTGTGGAATCACGGCCACATCAGACGAAAGAAACTTAAGCTGATGATGAATTCCCGACCGTCGCCGCCTCAAAGGACGTCCAGTTGTCTCAACAATCGCCGACGTCTCAGTTTCACCAACAACACCACAACACACTTTAGCCATAACCACGATCGAAACTAGAGATGGATTCTTCAATTTCTTCTTAAGCTTAAACCAAATTGAAAAGCAGAAACAATTAAATTGCAGGGAGGAATTGATAGATGGGAGGATTGGAGGAATAAATATGAAGGAAAGGATGAAGAGGGTGGGAAGCCGCATTATACTTACCGAGAATGGGGAGGTGGCGTTTCGGGCAGCTGCCCGTCTCCGTCACGGGCAGGTCCGACATGTATAGTTGGTGTGACGTAGAACGCTGGGGAATCTGGACCGTTGATCATTCGAATTAATTATGAAATTGCTGTTGTATTGTTAGGGTACCACGTGGAAAGTAGGTTGGTTATAGGTTACGTGGCCCAATGAAATTTCACCAGGTATGAAACAACCTTTCTTTCATGACACGCATTTGGTTCTTTGAGGCCGAGGCGCTTTTCTCATTTGGTCCCACAATAATTTTAGGTGTGACCATCGCTTTGGATATCAACACGTGGCATCATCTTTAAGTACGAGATTGTATTTGATTTGTTCACCATGATAATACCCACAACCTTACAAATTAGGAGTTTTTCCTTATAAATTTAACCTATAGATTAATCAAAAAGGTTTTTAAAGTATACATTTAAGTAAATTGTTGATTATTTTTAGTAGTCTTTGTTTGTTTGAACCGCCCATATTCGAATAATATAGAGGGATGATGAAGGAAACAATCTAGATTAGTCTTAGTCCAGTAGTTAGTTAGGTTGATTTTTAGCCAATGTAATCTGAAATTACGAATAAACGATTTGTCGGATTAGTCTTCGGATAATATCCTCCAGCGTGATGATGAGATATGGTGTATTGAGCTTATAAACTGAAATGAATAACGTATATTCAGAATTGCAAATAAGACATTACCCTTTAACGTTGTACTCCCTCCGTCCCAATCTAAATGTCCAAACTTTCTATTTTGGGCGTCCCATTTAAAATGTCCTATTTCCAAAAAAGAAAAGTTTTTTTCACTATTACACCCACTCATTCTCTCTCCTACTTTACTTTTACACTCACAACATTCTCTCTCCTAACTATTCCTCCCACTCATTATCTCTCTTATTTAATTTTTCATACTCACAACATTTAAACTTTTTCTCTTTCCTACCTCACTTTTTCTCTTTCCTACCTCACTTTCCTTAATTTTCGCGCCGGACCCATTTTTGGACATTTAGATTGGGACGGAGGGAGTATGTTGTTTGGTATTTATAGTGGTGTCATGGGATCATTGTAAATCCCTAGAATCACGGAGATGTAGTGGGCGTAACTGTCACCGAGAATGTAGGAGGCAGTTACGAATAACGATATAGACGAACGTACACGTTGGTAGGTCGAGGTCGCTTGAGTATTCGAAGTCGACCTGACTTTGTGCTTTGACTAGATAACAATTGTACAAGTAGATGATCGTATGTCGAACGAAGCTAGGTCGGGACCACGGATGGTCGGACAATGAGCTATGTCGACTGATCTTTGTCGTTGGGCCTTCGGTATTGCAGCAATTGGACCGGCCCATTCCATAGTAGTGTCTTGGTGATGTCTGGAATGTTGAGCTTCATTCGCTGGGCCTGGCCCGTTACTTTTATTCCGTTCAGTAGCCCCCCAAGTTTCTGCGTTGACTTTTTCGACCAGGAAGTTATGTAAAAAATTTATGATGGCTGACACAGATCGCCGTTGGATGGTCAACTGAGTAGATGTAGGTTGATCTCGACTATTGAATTTTGACGGTCTGACACGTCATTTAATGCGCCGTAATTTCCGTAATGATGGTACGATTCTGGTGATTGGACATCCGTCTTGGGAACCGGTGCGGGGCAATAACTGACGGAATAACGATTGTGTCTCCTACTCTTTCCAATTATGGTAAGATTTTGGAGAGATATAAAAGGCGAAAACCTTTTCCTTTACAAACTTTACAAACCCCAAATTTCTCAAGTACTCATCAAGAATAAAAAGCAAGGAAATCGAATTTCTGGTGTAATCGAACTTCAGTTTCACCTTCGAATCCCTTCTTCTCCGAATTAATCAAGGTATCCCTCAATTGGTGTGTATTTAGGTTTAATTTCAAGCTTTTCCTTCAATTTCGTCATGGCTAGAACCTGCGGCTTCGAGCTAGGTGTTAGGTATGGATACAACTCCATAAACCTTAGAGTTTACAAAAGGTTAGAGGGTCCATGGGTGGAATTGACGAGGGAGGAGTGTATTACCATCTTAGATAGGTGGGGTTTATTATATGGTGAGGTAGGGTTTTCGGCTGGAGAGAGTATGGGAGATTTTGAAGCGGATGACCCATGAATTGCCCGCTTCTGTCTCTTCAACAAACTGATCGACCACCTTATTATCTTCTAAATCAAGTCCAATAAACCTCCCTTCCCTAGAGAAAGGTTAGCATTCCTAGGGGAATCTAGGTCGCCCATAGGTAGTTCGGAACATACATCAACTAGGACTGATTTCCCTATTTATGTGTCTTCTGTAGATATGGCAGCTCAAGGATCGTCTGCTTCTGCTTCGTCGACCTCCTCCTCCGAAAATATAGTTAATGAATTTTGCTCGATGGTTGTTTCAGGCGGCAATGAGAGAGGCTATGTGGCCCCCATACCGAAAATTGGTAGGAAGAATGCAGAATCACGAATCAACATCTTGCACGACTTCTTTGAGGTCCCCGGAGATGACTTCCACCTAACTCACTTCACTGAGAGGCAAAGGAAGGCCCAATCTTGGATGTACTGGGGTCTGAATCCGGCCAAGGTTGCTTTCTATTACGGCCAATTTGAGGTCGGCCTATGCCTACCCTTAGATCCCTTCATCTGCGAATTTCTAGAGTGCTTGGTCGTTGTCTCCATGCAACCGGATGCCAATACATTTAGCGTAGTGTGCTTCTCCATGGTGTGCAGGTTTGTAGGGTATGAACCTTGCATGCACATCTTTAGGAGGTTTTTTTAAGGTGGTGGTGAATGATAAAACCTTTGGTATTAGTACCCCGACCAAAGCTAAGGCCCCAAAACTGTTCATCAACCTGCCCGATAAGGTTTCTGGGTGGAACACCCACATGATATTAGTGGAGAGAAGGAAGGCATGGGAGTTCCCTTTGCCTGAAGCTGATTCACCCCCAATGAAGGAGGAAGAATACTGGGTCCCGAATTGGAGTGAAGAACTATATCGCAGGCTGGTGCTGGTGACTGGGAGGAACACCATTAGTTGGGCCGCACTTGGGTCGGATAAAGATTTTTTTATCCAGGCCGACTTGATGCTAGGTGGAGATGGGGAGGTAGCCCCTTTAGTACCAATAATCCGTAGCTTGAGATACCCAGACTGGGTAATACATGAGAGGGAAAAATTTGAGCCCCAGTGCCATTACTGAAAAAAGAAGCCGGGCCATTGCAAAATGTGTTTCATTATGACGGTTAAGTATTTACTTGCTTTCTTCCTTAACTCGTAAATTCTAGCTCGCATATCTCTTTTGCTAACTGTTTCCTTTTTTGATCGTGCAGTTCTTACCCCCAACCAAGAAGCAAATATGAATCACATCGTTGATTTGGGTGATAGGAGGAGGAATAAGAAAGCAAACGGAGCTGCTAATGCCCGTGCCAGCCGTGAGAAGGAGGCTGAGGATAGGAACAAGTTGCTCCCCAAGGAAGGAGTGGGGATGGTCCCCATAGATGGGACTAGGCCAGTGGAGCCGATCGAGCAGGCCCCTCAAGTTTAAATAATAGGGGCAGAGGGGGAGGTCGACACTTCGATCGAGCTAGCGTCGGGCTCCGAGCCCCAGCATGAATTAATTGGGGTAGAGCCCCTTAATTTTGTAGACTTTGTGCTTGGGATGCCAAGCAAGAAGATGATGGTGATGCCCTTCCTCTGAATCGGCTAAAGAAGAGGTCGCGTGTCAACCAAGGTCTTGACGGAGCTGGCACCTCTCGAGCTGCGGCCTCTACCTCCAGCCAACCTCCGCCTCAAGCTCCTCAATCTAGAAGCATTGATGAAGTGCAAGCCTTGGTGGAGAGGCTTAGTGATCCTCCCCTCACTGGTATAAATAGCTTGAGCCGCCATTTTCCCGATCTGGGATTGGGGTAAGTTGTGGTGAGACGGGCTGTAGATAGAGATCTGCTAGCCCAATTTATTGAGGAGGGGCTCACTCCTAAAGAGTTTAGTGACAAGTATGGCCTCCTTCATTCCGAGGTAACACTTATATTTTTTCACACTTTCTACTTTCTTTCTATTTGATCGTTGTACTTTTGGTCGCTTTTCTTTGTATGACTGTTGTATTGACTATTTTTTTTGTAGTCTATTGCTCTAATTAAACAAGCCAAAAGTAGCTGGAGAGCTTCTGTTGAGAAGGAGCAAACAGCTATCACAAAGTACTCGAGGAAGGCCAGGGAGGCTGCTGAGCTAAGGGAGAGGCTTGCAGATTCTGACTCTGAGCTCCGTGCTGTCCGGGCAACCTATTCCAATTTTGAGAAAGAGAGGTATGAGGTCCTAGTTGTTCTGAAACTGGCAAGGGAGCAGCTTGCTCCTCTTCAGGAGCAAGTGGAATCTTTTGCTCCCATAAGGGCCAAGATGGAGGAGGAAACTGCTGCGGCCAAGCATGAGAAGGCCAGGTTGGAGGGAGATCTGGGCAAACTGACTTCCTTGATTCAAGAGCGTAATGCTCACTTGACCAAGATGATTGAGGACCAGCAAGCTGCCCGGCTCAAATGGGAGGAAGAGGCCAAGACTAGAGAGAAGGCGATCGTGGAGCAATTCAAAAACAGTGATGAATGCTACCACAACCCAAAAATCTCAGTAGCACCAATTCTAAACATAATATATATATATATATATAATATTAAAAGACATAAAAACAAAAAATTTTCGGGTTGCCTCCCGGTAAGCGCATTTGGTTAAGGTCGTTAGCCCGACCGAATTCCCACTTCAATGGGGATTCGAGGTGGCCACCTTGTTTTTGGTCTTAAATTTTCTTCCCTTGGCCCACCTCGCTCCTTCTCGACCACAAATACCCATAATTTTTCACACATAAGTACCTTTATTGATTAAATCGGGTGGAGCCCAAGAAATTTTTGTGGCCTTTTTCTTGGCCTTTATCTTTTTCTTGGGTACCTCCCAAGGAGTTTTTGTGGCCTTTTTCTTGACCTTTTTCTTCTTTTTCTTTTTATTGGGGACCTCTCCCCTTAACTCACTCGGTGCCTTGATCTTACCAACATCAAGCACCTCTGAAAGACTCATTATCGCCTCCTTCATCTCATCAGAAATATCAAATTCTAACTATGCACATCCCAAAGCATTCTTGAACACATATTTCATGTCATCAAAAGCATTAAACTCCATTTGTTGTCCATGACACTCCATAGTCAAACAAGGTTAAGAAAAATATGACATAAAAAAACTTAATAAAAAGGAAACAAGAGAAAGAAATAGATTAAGAAACAGAATAAGTCCGTAAACAATTACACCGTTCCCCGGCAACGGCGCCAAAATTTGGTAGGCTAAGTCGCACGCCTACTAAATTAGACCTAAACTCGGCCACTAATAATGTAATTAGGGTAAGTCAGGATCGATCCACGAAGAACAGTGATTATTTGCGAACAGTCACTTAACCAGATTGGAGGCTTAATTGAGATTTAATTAATTCCTAAGACGGGAAAAATAAACTAAGTGTTTGAAACAATAATTTAAAGAAACTTCAGACTTGATACTGTCACCGGATTTTAATTCTAAAGTAATGGAGTTTAGTTCTCCATGGAAAAGCTCAACTCTCTACAAAAAAATAAAACCTAAACTAAAAAGGAAAAAGGAAAAAGAAAATAATTAACATTAAACTCCAAAACTCCAGCCGGTCCACTTCCTGGGTCAACGCGCCAGCACACGCCTACCCTTAGCTTCACACACATGCACAGTTTTTAAGTTTCCTAATCTCCTTCTTGCACTTTGGTCACTGAATTGTTCAGATCTGCAGTTTGGTCCCTGGAACTTCACAGATTTGCAAAACAGTCTTCCGCTTCAAAATCTTGACTTTGACTCCTCGAGAGTATTACATTCGAATATGAAATAAACACTCAAATACCCTCGGATTACAATAAAATCTCACTACATCCTCTCAATACATATTTCACTCAAATTACATCCAACCTATATTAAATACATGAAAATAGAGAATTATAGGGACGAAAACATAAAAAATATATAGTATAAATCCGTCCTATCAGTTGTTCGGGCAACCTATTCCAATTCTGAGAAAGAGAGGTATGAGGCCCTAGCCGATCTGAAACTGGCAAGGGAGCAGCTTGCTCTTCTTCAGGAGCAAGTGGAATCTTTTGCTCCCATAAGGGCCAAGATGGAGGAGGAAGCTGCTGCGGCCAAGCATGAGAAGGCCAGGTTGGAGGGAGATCTGGGCAAACTGACTGCCTTGGTTCAAGAGCGTAATGCTCGCTTGGCCAAGATGATTGAGGACCAGCAAGCTGCCCGGCTCAAATGGGAGGAAGAGGCCAAGACTAGAGAGAAGGCGGTCGTGGAGCAATTCAAAAACAGTGATGAATGCTACCACATCATAGTATCCCAAGCTAAGGATTTCTATGATGTTGGTTGGCAACACATGGCCCGGCGTGCAGTGGTGGATCCATCTGTCGAGCTGCCCCTTTAAAAACTGGCTGAATGGGCCTATACAGAAAAGTATGACTTGGCAGCTCAAGCTGGCCACTCCCTTGTCCCCTTCACTGCCAATGACTTGGCCGTCATATCCTAACAAGATGCTAAAGATGGAGCAGAGCCTTGGGTCGCCCCTCTAGTTGAACAAAGGAACTTCACCACTATACTTCAAGAGCTGGAGGAGGCTGATGAAGAAAATGAGGTCACCCAAGACCAAGTTTTTCATGAAGTTGAGCACCAAGAGCAGCAGCAGGAGCAACCCAATGATGGTCAAGATAGCTGATCCTCTTTTTATCTTTATTCTTGTTTTGTAATGGACAAATCCCAAACAATCTTTCCTTACTGTATTTTGTTTGTCACTGCCTTGGCCCAATTTTGGGAGGCAGTTCAATTTATAACATTTGTATTTTGAATCTCTGCAAGTCCTGGCCCGTCTCTAGGGGGACTTGTTATTAATGCTAGTTGCCTGTTTAAATCATTTTGTTTTGATCCAAATTTTTGTCGAACTAGATTAAGTAGGAGAGCGACAAAAGTCTTAGTCAGATCAGTTGGTCAATAACGAAGCTGACTAGGGTTTTAGTCGAGCTTGTTCGAAGGAACGAGACTGACCTAAGTCTTTAGTTGAACCTATTTAAAAACGAGGTTGACTTAAGATTTTGGTCGAGTCTGTTTAAGGAACGAGACTGACATAAGTCTTCAGACGAGCCTATTTAAGAACGAGACTGACTTAGGACTTTAGTCGAGTCTGTTTAATATGTCGAGATCGACTAAGAGTCGGATTTGAGTTGAATAAAGTACGGGAGTGAACACAGTTTGTGGATTGAACTTCCATTTTATTGATGAAGTAGATCATTTCATAGAATGCTTAATCAGAAATAATATCTAACTAAGTGGCTAGTATGCCAAGGATGTTTTAGCTCGTCACCATCCGGATGGCCAATCATGTAGGTCCCCTCCTTAACAATTCTAGTGACGATGTAGGGTCCTTCCCAGTTCGGAGATAACTTGTTTTGTTCAGCTTTTCTTCCAGTTGCCTCGATCTTCCTTAGCAAGTAGTCCCCAACGTTGAACGACCTCTTCCTGACCTTCTTGTCATGATAGCCCTTAGTTTTCTATTTGTAGTTTACCATTCTAAGCTAAGTAGTCATTTGTTCCTCGTCTAGTAAGTCCAAGTCGAGCAGCCTGTTGGAGTTATTCTGATTTTGATCGAATAAAGCCACCCTAGCCGTAGGAATTTGTAGCTCTGAAAGTGCCATAGCTTTCAACCCAAAAGTAAGGGCAAATGGGGTTTCCCCTATATGTCCCCGGGTGGTTGTGTGGACTGCCTAAAGAGCAAGGGGTAGTTCGTCCAACCACCTTCCAGCTCGACCAATGAGGCCCTTACTTAGTGCTAACAAAACCAGTTTATTCGATGCTTCTGCTTGTCCGTTACCTTGTGGATAAGCAACTGATGACTTCCAATGTTTCACCCCCAGCCTATTCATTTATGTCTCGAAAGTGGTAGAAAATAGTAGCATGTTGTCCGAAATAATTGAATGTGGTACCCCAAAGCGGCACCAGATGTAATCGTGGATGAAGTTGATGGAATTTTCCTTTGTTATTTTTGCCAAAGACTTTGCTTCAATCCACTTTGTGGAGTAATCAATGGCCACAATAACGTACTTACAATTTCCATGGGCGGGTAGGAAGGGTCCGATCAAATCTACTGCCCACATGTCGAACCGCCAAGTTGCGATCACTTGTGTTTGTTTGGTTGTTGGGAGATTTGGTAGGTCGGCATACCTCTGAAATTTGTCACATTTTCTCACGAACTCACGAGTGTCCTCCCTTAGATGAGGCCAATAGTATCCCAGAGTGAGTATCTTGTCTGCCAAAGTTCTGGCCCCCAGGTGTGAAATTACCCGGGATTTCGCGGCGGGTGCGAAATGCGGTTGTCTTTTGCGGAGGGTTGGTGTCTGAGACCTCATTTTTCGGGAAGGAGAGGAGTCGCCATGCGGTTTTTGTATTTTGAGCCCAAACGTTTAGAAACGGCTATTGGTTGAAAAAAGGTGTCGTTATTATTGGTAGCAAAAACTTAGGAAAAGGCTTTGAAAACGGGGAGTCATTTTTATTGGTAGCAAAAACGAGTAAAAAGCTTTTTTAGTACCAGAGATTGTTAGGTTCGGAGGTCACGTTACGTTTTGGGAAGAGTATATTGAGATCACCCGAAATGCCGCGTATGACGAGTCTTTCTACCTTTCTCGAAATCGTGTGCATGTGTGTGTGTGTGTTTGTATTTGAAATGGGGGCTTGAATGACAAGTTTAATCTTGGTTTGAATGTCAAACGTTGATTAGGTGATTCCTTTTGAAAAGGCGAGCGTTTGAATGACAAACGTCGGTTTTGAATTTTTAGGAAAAGTGGCGCGAATGCTGATTTTAACTGTTTATCTTAAGTGTCAAATGTTGACTTTTAAGAAAAGAGCGTTTGAATGTCAAACGTCGGATTTTGAGTTTGAAGATGAGCGTTTGGATGCCAAATGTCATTTCGCACGTTTTGAAAGAGAGTTCGAATGTCGAACTCCGGTTTTGAACCGGGCATGTCACTGTTAACGATTTTACGGGAAAAACGTATTAAATGATATGCGATCAACGAATCGGGTTGCGACTCGGACTTTGAAAAGTAAATACTATCACGATCCAAACGGGTCGGACTTTGTAAATGACAGTATTTAAAATGCGGTATCGACGGAATCAAACGATCCGGAATTGTAAAGTACGATCGACGAGCCAAACAGCTCGGAATTGTAAAGTACGATCGACGAGCCAAATAGCTCGGAATTGTAAATTTGCGTGAAAGTAAATGACATTCGACGGATCAAACGGTCCAGAATTTGTAAATGAGAGGAATTTAAATGACGTTCGACGGATCAAACGATCCGGAATTGGTAAATGACATAAAAGTAAACGGAACAGGGTCGGAACGCCGTTTTAACCCGAGATTACTTCTCTTACGGGAAGAGAAGAGGATCTAGAGGCTAAAACGTATCGGACCCCGTTAGACGGAGGCGTCTACATTTCAACAATGTCTTCCGAAATGGTTGTAGCGACTGGCGCATAAACCGAGACAAAATAAGAGTTTTAGAGAGAGAGGGAGCTATCTATGGCTAGGGTCGGCTCCTTTGGCTCGGTGGGCATATACGGGATATGAGAGTGTGTTTGGAATGGTGTTTTGAGGTGGCGGGGGTTGTATTTGATCGAAATACGAAGTTTTCACTCAAAATGAGGTAAAATCGGGGCTCGGGAGGAGTGAGACCAGTTTAGGCCGTGGGTTTTTGGTGAAAGGGAGTGATTTTTTGTTGTTATAAATGGCTTTGACAGCCTCTGTATTTATAGGTGAAAATTCAGGATCAGTCCGGATGGACTGAGACTGAAATCCAGGGGGTTTTGTGAAACTTTAGAAATTGGAGGGACTTGTTGGCAATTCTGAATTTTTTGCAAATGAGTCCAGCCGGACTGAGACTGTATACCAGGGGTATTTTTGTCTTTTCACTCTGAATTTGATTGAAGAGTGACTAGGGAGCTGTGGCATGTAAGCCACGTGTCCCTGTGACTCACAGGTCCATGGATTTTCGTGCCATATTTCCCGGTTTTGTCCGTTTTTAAAATAACAGTTCGAAAAATGTCCGAAACGCCCCCGGAAAGTGCCAAAAAGTGCATTTTTCAGGGAAAGCCTTACTTTTATGTGCAACGACGTGTGTTGAGTACGCTTTGACGTCGGGATGCACGGGGCAGTCCCGGGACGTCTCGTTGACTTGGCAACGGGGAGCTTAACGAGTTCCGATTAACCTGGAGCGGGCCAGTTAACGGATTCCGGTTAACTTTCTAACGGATTTTGACGATCCGGATTTGGGTACTTATAGGGTGTCCACCACATACCCCCACTATGCACTTCGAGCAAGAGTTGAGGAACCTCCATAAGGTGAACACACCTCAGAAATGGTTTAACAAACGATCTTCTGAACAATGCACCCCCATGTATAGCAAACCTTAGGGACTTGTTCTTGATCGTTCTTGCCTTTTGCTCGTTAGTTGGTAGCTCGCCTATTTTGATGTAGGCCTTCATTTCGTAAATCCAACACTTAGAGCTGTTGACCGAGCATAGAACATGCACTCTTTCGTATGATGGATGCTCTAAGTATGATATTGGTTCTCCATGTTGCTCGTCCGAAGTAGCTATCTTGGATAGTAGGTCGGCCAATTCATTTTCTTCACGTCCTACCCTTTGTATCTCCCAGAATTCTAAGTCTTGGACCAATTTTTGACCAGCTCGCAATACTTGATCAAGATAGGGTTGATCGCTTCATACTCACCTTTGACTTGATTCACGACTGATAAATGACTTTTCTATAATCATTTATAGCATTTCAACTTTAATATTTACTTAGTTTTTATTCACATTTAGTCTTAAATTAGTGTAAATTAGCTTTCACTATTCTATATCTTCGATTTTACACTTGTGGGTATTTTCTAACATTCTTTACAGGTTTTAAGGCAATTCTTGAACAAAAGAGGCTTGGGAAAACTAAGGGACCAAAGGCAAGGAAGGACAGCTTCAAAATGATCATCCAGGCCAAAGTCAAGCTGGAGCGGCCGTGCGCTATGTTCAGGAGCGGCCGTGCAACTACCCTCAGCCAGGCCAAAATGGCCCCAAATCAGTGGAGTGGCCGAGTCTTCATTCCTGGAGTGGCCGAGCAAACCAGGCCAGAGTGGCCATGCAGCATAAATTAGAGTGGCCGTGCAATATGGCCAGTTCAAATTAGAAGTTGGCGCCAAGGCTGGAGCGGCCGTGCAAATCACAATGCACGGCCGTACACTTACTGTTATGGACTGAAAAGGCACCTTTTGAAGACAACCCTTTAAAGGATCACACCCTTAGCCTAGAATGCCAATTTAAAGGCACTTTTTGTATCAGTTTAGCATCTGAATTTTGATAGAATTACCTGATATTACATAGCAAAAACTCTAGCAATAATTACTTCAAAAATCTCTCGAAGATTCAACTTGTGTTCTTGGAGTTTTTACTTGAAGATTTGAAGCAATAAAACATCGAAGTTACTTGCAGCCTTTGTTTTCATCTAAGCATACGTTTTCTATTCCTAGCTTTATATTTCATCTCTTTATGTTTATTTTAACCATGGCTAGTGAGTAATCCCCTGAATTCTTGGGGTTGGAAACTCAAAACGTCCTTATTCATCTTCTTTTACAAAGTCATGTCATCTTCTCTTCATAACAACTCTCTTTATATTAAACTCAAAATGACTTACATTTTGGAGACGTCCAACTTGCATGATTCTAGTTAATCGAGAGAAGTACCTAGCGGAGAATCTCGATTAACGGAACCATATAAAGGAACTAGGTTTCATTGATCACGAGAGTAGTTCAATGGCCTAGGGATGTTCCTTGAATGGAAAGTAAATATATTTCCGAACATTAATGGATCCTTACTAATTATGGGTCATCGAGAGATAGGGCATAATTAGTGAAGGATACAAACGCTTTGCTTGATCGTGAGAAGTAGTGTAGGCTTAATGTACCATCCTTGATTTCGATGAATACTTACATTTCCAAAGACATGACTAATTGATGAATAATGGACTAAATGAATTTCCAATCCCGAGAATGCTTCCGTTTATAAGAGTTTTAACTAAAGTATTTCCTGTGTAGGTTTTTATCATCTTCTTAAATCAAACTATATTCCTCCCAATCTCATCTTTATTCCTTAGTAAAAGCAAATATATCCCAAAGTAAACTCTATCCTCGTGGGATCGACCCGTACTTGCATTCGCTATATTACTATAGCCCGTGCACTTGTGGTATTAAAAGTACCGTTAAGGTTTGAGACTCGACAAGTTTTTGACGCCGTTGCCGGGGAAAACGGTTTACTTTTTGTATTTGTCTTTACTACATGCATATATATATATATATATTTTTAATTTCTGTTAAGTTTTCCTTCCGAAAATCTATTACGTTTAATTTCCTTGTTGAGTGTTCTTGTAGTGTATGAAACGGATGCGGATCTTCTTTGACAACTTTGATCCGGAACCAGAAAGAAACTTTCACGAAAGGCTAAGAAAACTCAAGAAGACATTAAATAAATACATGGCGGAAGAAGATCCAGCAACACCTCCTAGGACCCTACGGGACTTCGTCAATCCGAGTACTCGGGAACTAGATCTCCCATAGTTGTGTCGAACGTTAATGCGGCCAAATTTGAAATAAAGTCGCAGTTACTACATATGGTTATGAACAACCAATACAGCAGAACTGCTTTCGAGGATCCACACCTACATGTCCAAACATTTTTAGAATATTATGACACAACTCGAATTCAGGGTGTCACACCGGAAGCAATCAGAATGCGCCTTTTCCCATTCTCTCTGAAGGACAAGGCAAAACAATAATTGAACTCGGTCCCCCAAAACTCTTTAACAATATCGGACCAAGTTCAAGAGGCTTTCCTAGGGCGTTTCTTCCCACCAAGCAAGACCGTCCAGATTCGTACAAAGATCACCAATTTTTGCCAAACAGGAAGCGAAACATTGTACGACGCTTCGAAGCATTTCAAAGAGCTCCTAAGGATGTGCCCCCACCACGGGCTCAAAAAATGGTTGATAGTTCATACCTTCTACAACGGTCTCACATTCAAGACTAGAGAGACCATTGATACCGCTGCAGGAGGAGCATTGATGAACAAAACTGTGGATGAGGCATACGACCTCATTGAGAACATTGCTTTGAACCACTATCAGTGGTCGAATGAAAGAGAGAAACAACAAGATACTCCAGGTAAATATAATGTTGATGTCGTTACTCTTCTTTCATCTAAGGTTGACATGATTCTGAAAAAGTTTGAAAATCTTAATGTCAATCCCGTGGCTATTGTCAATGTTTTGTGTGAGCTATGTGGGACTAACTCACATAGTACGGATTGTTGTGATTTTCTTGACACTACTTCTAGTGATCAAGTGAATTTTGTGAATTCTTTCGGGTATAAGGGGGGAATGTATTCAAATACATACAACTCCGAATGGAGGAATCATCCCAACTTCTCCTATAAGAATAACAATACTCTGAATCCACAATCATCCACACAACCCTCGGGATCCACATCAAAGAATTTTAATACTAATTCGAATTCTTTCCCCCCCCCCTAAATCCAAATTATATCTTTTGATGGACTTTGTGGTTGAAAACAAAAATGCTCAAGAAAAGACTAATAAAGAGTTTAGGGAATGTTTTAAATTGTTGAATGCTAGGTTTGATAACCTAGTCGCGCATAATAAGATGCTTGAAAATCAACAAGCTCAGCAGGCCATCCCAACGAATAGACCACAAGGGAGTCTTCTCGGTCAACCTCAAAGGCCAAATAGCATGTTAACGTGGTAAAAACTAGGAGTGAATATGAATTGATAAATAAATGCCCTAGTGAAGAAACTATTAGTCCAATCCCGCCGATGATTGAGACTAACATTGAAAAGGGGACAGAATCCCCTAGGCTGGCTAAAAGAGAAGTAAACGAAGAATTTAATGAGTTTTTAGGAGTTTTGGATGAGATGAACGTAACTGTTCCTTTTTCAGAAAATATACAAGAAATGCCTAATTATGCTAGGCCCTTAAAGCAAATGTTTTCAGAAAAAGAGAAACTTGAAGATTTTGAAAATATCATCTTGGCAGAAGAAGTGAGTGCAATTTTGAAAAAAAACTGTCTCCAAAACTCAAAGATCTAGGAACCTTCCCTTATCAATTGGCGAGAGAGTAGGAGTAGGGGAGTTAAAACCTACTACTATTTCTCTCCAGTTGGCGGACCATTCCATACAATACTCCATGGGTATAATGGAAAACATGCCATGTCGAATAGAGAACTTAATAATCCCTGTCGACTTTATTGTCCTCAATATAGAAGAAGACCAAGAGATTCCCGTCATATTGGGAAGACCATTTCTAGCTACCGCGGGAGCAATCATAGATGTAAAAAATGGTAATTTATCTCTTAATGTAGGAAAAGAAAAGGTCGAATTCAATATGCAAAATGAGCCCGAGGACATTTTTCAAGAAAAATTTGAAAGATCACAACCTAAAGATCAAGATTATGAAATAAATGAAAAACTTTAGATTGGGATAAAAATGTATTCGATTATTTTGCATATCACGTTACTAACATTGCAGAAAAAGCACTCGTGCCAAATAAGAAAAGCACCTTGAAATACCGAACGTGCAAGGATTATAGGCAGCATATTCCACCAAAAAAGAGTACGGGATGGAGGATGTGTACAAATTCAAAAACTCCGAAAGGTATGCAATGGCGAATTGTCAAGGACAATAGGCCTCCGCAATATCACGCATCACCTAATATAATTACCGGAAAGGGGTCGAGGTAAGGACCTAAAACAAGCATCATCAGAATGGTAACCGATGAATTATTTTGTTGTTTGTTTATTTTATTTTATTTATTTATAAATTTACTATTATTATTATTATTATTATTATTATTATTATTATTATTATTATTATTATTATTATTATTATTATTATTATTATTATTATTATTATTATTATTATTATTATTATTATTATTATTATTATTATTATTATTATTATTATTATTATTATTATTATTATTATTATTATTATTATTATTATTATGTTATAACTTTGTTTTGTAGGTAATAATATAAAAATTAAAAAAAAATGAAAATGGTGAACAGTAAAGCGGAGCGGCCGTGCTCTATAATCTGGAGTGGCCATGTAGTTCAGAAGGATGAAAACTGAGTTGGCTCAGCAAAGTGGAGTGGACGTGCAACCTTATAACGCACGGCCGTGCAGGTCGTCTGGGAAATTGCACCGCTACAGTCAAAAGGCACGCCTCTTCCCAAATTAACTTCATCTTCTTCACTTTTTCTCTCTAAGCCTCCGCCTCCTATACCTTAAAAACCTTCTCAATCCACCAGATAATCAGCCAATACAACATCCATCCACCACAATTTCATCATCCAAACACTTTTCCATCTCCAAATCTCCATCAAATCACCTCTCCAAACCCCAATTCCAAAAAAAACCCCTAACTTTCTCCCCATTTCAAAAACTGAAGAAATTTCCAAGGATTGAAGCTCAAGAAGGAAGCTTTTTAGTGAATTGAAGTTGTGCATCAAGGATTTCAAGGTTTTGGACATCAAAATTTTCCGGGTAACTTACTTCCTCTCTATCTTTGTTCTTCAATAGCCGGGTCTTGAATCTTTCTACTACAAATTTACCATGGAAAGAAAGGGAAAAGGAAAGGCTACAGATAGGGTCTCCAAGAGGTCCCGAAAGGAATCCGCCTCAAACTCAAATCTGAACCCAACTCTTAATAATTTGGGTATTGTTTTTAGAGATGCTTCCGAAGTGGCCAGATTTACGGCCCTTCGTTCTAAGAGAATCAGGCCTACCCAATTTCCGGACATCCTTGCCCTTCGAACCCTAGGAATTGATGTAAATGTGAGGAAGTTTCAGGATATGTTGTGCTGGTCTTCTTAAATTTCATGAGAAAACATATGAAAGAATCACCCTTGAATTTTTATGTACTTTGAGGAAGGAGTTTACAACTGAAGTTTGTAGCCAAACCAAGGAGCCTTACCAATTGATCCATCTTCATTTTCATCTTTGTGGTGAAGAGTGTCACCTAACTTCTTTTGAAATCAATCAAATTTTTGGATGGCCATCTTTTACAAACTTTGAAGCCGACCCTCCTATTGAATTTAGGGAGAATGTCTTTTGGGAGCAAATTATCGGAATCCTTTCCTTTAAATCAAGGTCAGCCAAAGTCTTCTATCATCCATCCAACCCTCCATATCTTGCATAGGATTTATGCATGTACCATTTTTGCAAGGGAGGATAAGGGGACAATTAACAAGAAGGAGCTTTATTTGTTGTGGATTTTTGTGAGGGCTCATAGGAAGGTGAATATAAGCCATTTTTTGATTGAACTGCTTAGTGACATAGTCACCCCAACCTTCAATGGAGAAATTCATATAGGGGGTATTGTAACCCTTTTTGCTAAGCATTTTGGGCTTGTGGTGCCAAGTGACTGGGTTGAAGTTTCGGGGTCAACAAAATTGGATATTCCGACCCTACGAACTATGCAAATGATTTCAGATAGGGGGCGTGGAAAGTTTAACTGGTTAGTAGGGCCCGGGAAAACACCCTACATAGTTCTCCCAAGCACTATCCTCCCCTTCGCCCAAACTTATCAACCCCCAACTTGGATCTTTCCCAATGCCATGAATCAAGGAGAAGGCCAAACAAGCCAAGCAAGGCAAGAAGAAGAAGAAGAAGAAGAAGAAGAAGAAGAAGAAGAAGAAGAAGAAGAAGAAGAAGAAGAAGATCAAGACCAACCCGACCCAACCCAATTGCCGCCGGAGTTCTACAACAGATTTGATCGAATAGAACTCCACAACAACCAAATCATTACCCGGTTTGACAATTTTACCCAAGAATTCCATTACTTCCGAAATGACATTCAAGGTCGAGTAAATACCATCCAAAGACAAGTGATCTCGATCTACAATTATGGAGTTAACAATTGGGATAACTTTCCGCAGCCACCATCATTTCCGTAAGTTTTATTTTATTTTACTTCACCCTTCCCAAATTTTCTATGTCCTTAAAACATGGAGGACAATGTTTGCCTCAAGTGTGGGGGGGTATTTATTTATCTTTATTTGCCTTTTAGTTTAAATTTTTCTTTCTTAGTTTAATTTGGTTTAAATTTTTCTTTCTTAATTTAATTTAGTTTAGATTTTTCTTTCTTAACTTAGTTTGCATTTCTTTTTATTTATGCATGCATCTAGTTTATAAAAAAAATTCCTATGATTACTCATCTTTATACTTGCAAATTGCCTTAGGATAATGTCTTTCCTTTCCTTCTCTTATTTTCTATAAACTTATGATTATTAGAAAAGAACTTAGGGATATTCTTAGAAATTAATTAAGGCATCATAAATCAATATAGCGTTATATATGATTTTATTATGAAAAACATAATTAGATTTGTTGAATTCTTCTTGATCATCTTGGGCTCTTGGTTATCTAAAAGTTTGTGAAATTTTATAAGTTGTTTCTTCAAATTGTACATTTTAAAAATTTTAATTTTTATTCCCTCCTTAGAAATATTCATATTGTTTTGCATCTTTTTGAATCACAATCCTTCAAAAAAATTCATCTTTCCATTTCCACTAATTGAGTCAAGACAACAAAATTTAATTTTAATTCTCAAAAGTGACTTTCTCACTAAATTTGATAAATAGCAAAAAGACTCTATTATTTCCGTAAGTAACTCGGGGCACGGCGTTCGCTGCGACGATGCACTCTTGCCAAAGTGGAAATAATATTAAGCATTTTTTATCTAAGTATTAGGAACATGGGGTTCGCAGCCATAATGTATCCTACTTGAAAGGATCAAAATCACTTAAAGTCTTTTGCAAAATATAACACGTTTAAGCAAGATAAATTTGTAGCCTTGATAAAATTTTCCACTATCATCATCCATCTCCATCTTTGTGATTCAAAAGTGTATGTCAATTCTCATGAATACTTCTAACTTGTGAATAAATGATCATTATTATTTTGTAAATTTCAAGCAATAGTCTTTTTCACAAAACACTCTTAAAGAGTGAAAATTTCTGTATACCAAGCTTATGATCTAAAAAGTTCATCCTTCTATATATTATGCTTTGCTTCATCAAATTCTATTTATGCTATAATGATTTATTGTTCTCAAGATTACTTTCTTAAAAATCTTCCTAAACTTCTTTCTAAATAAATCTCTAAGGTTATATAAAGTTTGAATAGGTAGATAAAGACAAAATATTTTGGCAATAAGGCTTGTAGCATTTATATATTTTCTGAGGGATCCAACTTTAAATAGTAATCATTTTATTTTTTTTGCATTTCATCTTCTCCATCTTTTTATCCTAATCTTGCTTGGGGACAAGCAAAAGTTTAGTGTGGGAGAGTTTGATAAATGACTTTTCTATAGTCATTTATAGCATTTCATCTTTAATATTTACTTAGTTTTTATTCCCATTTAGTCTTAAATTAGTGTAAATTAGCTTTCTTTGTTCCATATCTTCGATTTTACATTTGTGGGTATATTTCTAGCATTCTTTACAGGTTTTAAGTCAATTCTTGAACAAAAGAGGCTTGGGAAAACTAAGGGACCAAAGGCAAGGAAGGACAACTTCAAAATGATCATCCAGGCCAAAGTCAAGCTGGAACAGCAATGCGTTATGTTCAGGAGCGGGCGTGCAACTGCCCTCAGCCAGGCCAAAATGGCCCCAAATCAGTGGAGTGGCCGACAAACCAGGCCAGAGCGACCGTGCATCATAAATCAGAGCAGCCGTGCAATACGGCCAGTTCAAATTAGAAGTTGGCGCCAAGGCTGGAGAGACCGTGCAAATCACAATGCACGGACGTACACTTACTGTTCTGGACTGAAAAGGCACCTTTTGAAGACATCCCTTTGAAGGATCACACCCTTAGCCTAGGATGCCTATTTAAAGGCACTTTTTGTATCAGTTTAGCATCTGAATTTTGATAGAATTACCTGATATTACATAGCAAAAACTCTAGAAATAATTACTTTATAAATCTCTCGAAGATTCAACTTGTGTTCTTGGAGTTTTTACTTGAAGATTTGAAGCAATAAAACATTGAAGTTACTTGCAGCTTTTGTCTTCATCTAAGCATAAGTTTTCTATTTCTATCTTTATATTTCATCTCTTTATGTTTATTTTAACTATGGCTAGTGAGTAATCCCCCGAATTCTTGGGGTTAGAAACTCAAAACGTCCTTATTCATCTTCTTTTACAAAATCATGTCATCTTCTCTTCATATTAACAATTCTCTTTATATTAAACTCAAAATGACTTATATTTTGGAGATGTCCAACTTGTATGATTCTAGTTAATCGAGAGAAGTACCTAGTAGAGAATCTCGATTAACGGAACCATATAAAGGAACTAGGTTTCATTGATAACGAGAGTAGTTCAATAGCCTAGGGATGTTCCTTGAATGGAAAGTACATAGATTTCCGAACATTAATGGATCCTTACTAATTATGGACCATCGAGAGATAGGGCATAATTAGTGAAGGATACAAATGCTACTTGCTTGATCGTGAGAAGTAGTGTAGGCTTAATGTACCATCCTTGATTTCGATGAATACTTACATTTCCAAAGACATGACTAATTGATGAATAATAGACTAAATGAATTTCCAATCCCGAGAATGCTTCCGTTTATAAGAGTTTAAACTAAAATATTTCCTGTGTATGTTTTTATCATCTTCTTAAATCAAACTATATCCCTCCCAATCTCATCTTTATTCCTTAGTAAAAGCAAATATATCCCAAAGTAAACCCTGTCCTCGTGGGATCGACCCGTACTTGCATTCGCTATATTATTATAGCCCGTGCACTTGCGGCATTAAAAGAACCGTTAAGGTTTGAGACTCGACAACGACTAGCTAGGAGTCACAATGAGCTTTGATCTTTGTCACCCGAAAGCATCTAGCATATTCAATCACTGCAATCAAGGCCTCATTTTCAGCCTGGTTGTTGGAGACTTGGAATTTGAACTTCAAAGCTACCTTAAAGGCCCTTCCAATTTCTAACTCGATTAACACAATCCCAGCTCCACTCACATTCTTGGTCACAGATCCATCCGAGTAAACCTTCCAGCAGTCGACGGGTAAGCTCACTGTCTGTTGGCCCGATTTTTATTTTCTCTTCAAGCTCTCCTTTGGGGTGCTCTCTTTACTATCTTCCTTAGTGAACGTAAGTTCGACCAAGAAGTCTGCCAAAGGTTGAGCTTGCAAAGCTTTTTGAGGCATGTACTCAATGTCAAACTCCGTCAATTCTATTAACCAGTTAAGTAGTCGGCCTGAACTTTCCGGCTTATGCAATATCTTCCTCAGAGGAGCATTGGTCAGCACGATAATGGGGTGAGCTGAGAAATATACCTATAGTTTTCTAGCTACAACCACCAAGGTATAGGCTACCTTCTCAGCATTGAAGTATCTTCCTTCCACGTCGGATAAGGCCTTGCTCAGATAATAAAATTTTTGAAGGACATTCTCCTCTCTGACAAACACTGCGGCTATAGCTCGATCTCCAGTTGACAGGTAGACATACAAATTCTCTCCTTGGACCGGGCTACTCAGTAATGGGGGAGAGGCGAGGTATTCTTTAAGTTTTTGGAACGACGAGGAACATTCAGTCGTACACTCTGTGATACCATGAAGCGACCCAAAGCTGCCACCCTACCATTCAGCCATTGCACCTCCTTGATACACGTTGGTTCCTGCATCTCTACCAAAGCTTTTATCTTTTATGGTTAGCCTCAATGCCCCTCTGTGATACCATAAACCCCAGAAACTTGCCAGCAGCTACCCCAAATACACACTTGCTAGGATTTAGCTTCATGGCGTTTGCACGTAGATTGACGAACGTTTCCCTTAGGTCTACCACATGACGACCAGCCTTGGTTTTAATGACCATGTCGTCGATGTAGGCCTCAATGTTTCGGCCAATTTGAGTAGCAAAGACTTTAATCACCATCCTTTGATAAGTAGCCCCAGCATTCTTCAGCTCGAAGGGCATTTTCGTGTAGCAATATACCCCTCCAGCAGCTTGGAAGGCAGTCTTTTCAATGTCATCCTCGTGCATTCTGATCTGATGGTACCCTGAATAAGCATCGAGGAAACTGAGGGTGGCGTGTCCAGCTATTGAGTCAACCAACTTGTCGATCTATGGGAGTGGGTAGCTGTCTTTTGGGCAAGCTACATTCAGGTCGATGAAGTCGACACGCATTCTCTACTTTTCATTGGCCTTCTTGACCATCACTACATATGCCAGTCAAGTAGTGTAGGATGCCTCTTTTATTATACCTGTACTAAGGAGTTTGTTCACCACTTGTTTGATGGCCATCTCCTTGTCTATAGCGAAAACTCTTAGCTTTTGGCTTTTGAATTTTATGGTGGGATTGACCTCCAAGAGGTGCACTGCGACCTCCTCGATTCTTCTCATGTCTTCTGCCTTCCAATCAAAAACATCTGTGTTTTCCTCCAATAGGTCGACTATCTCCACCCTTTCTTCTGGTGACAGTTGTCTCCCCATTCTGATTTTTGCTCAGGGCAGAAGGGATTGGCTTCTATCTCTTCCAGCTCGTCGACTGGTTCCAATTCTGGGTCGTCTCTAAACTGCAGAGTTTCGATAATGATTTCTCTGACCCTTCTTCTTTCCTCAGCTCCCAAGTGTGGAGCTTCCTCTTCAATCATGCCATCTAGCTCGACAACCATTTCCCCGTTGGAGGCCCCTGAGTTTTGGTTGACTTGAAGGCATAGGTCGCCTATTATGATTTGGTCGACCAAAATTGTGTCTGTCGCGATGAAAATGTTTTCAGAGTGACGAGTCGGTTCAGTCATGACTTGGTCATGTGAGAGATAGGTCGCCTCTTCTATACATTTGATCGTAGATAATCTGGAAGTAGTGGTGACCGACTTTGAGAACATCCATCTCACCTCTGAAGTATCAATCTCCAAGTCCCTCTTCTTTTGGACGGGAGCACGTGATCTAGGTAATCTCTAGCTGTGCTTAGGATGCACCCAACTCCCAACATGGTGGGGAATTTGACCCTTTGATGAGGGATTGAAGGTACCATCCCTAGAGCGACCTGTACAGGTATACCCAATATAGCATGGTAATCACTTATAACGTCAATGACTATAAATGTTACCTTAGGTGTTGTTCTCAAAGGATGCAGCCCGATGTCGACCTCCAACTCTATCTGCCCCTTGGCGTCTACCCTGTGATTGGTGAAGCCCTCTAACCGACCTGAATAAGGTGATAACCTTGCATCTGTCAATCCCATGTCGAGGAAGGTTTTGTAGTAGAGGATGTCCTTATAGGCCCCCATGTCGACCAAAATCCTGCTTGACATACAATCATCAATTAGCCCCGAAATCACCAAAACTTGCACCCTTGTAGTTACGCTGGCCGCCAACTCGTAGGGATAGAAACTAATCACTTCTTCTTTAACATAACTCCTGGGGGTACATAGGGAGCTTTACTTAGTTGAAAAATCTTGTGCTTGAGGGAAGTGTTGCTTGTCTCCTCAGCGATCACACCCAAAGCCAGTCTCGATTGCCTTGGCTCAGGGACACCTCTTGTAGGTCGATTTCCTCTAGCAGGACGATCTCCCTTTACAAACCTTTCCAACCTTCCTTCATCCACCTACTTTTGGATGGTCCTCTTCAAACTCATACATTCCTCCGTTGTGTGCCCGCTATCCTTGTGATACTCACAGTACCTACTGTTGTCCCTTCTGAATTTATTTTGAGCATTCATCGGGGCAGGAGGGCCTAGGTCAACTGTGTTCATGATCTCAGTTTGACTAACTTTGAGTGGGGTGAAGCTTTCAGGGAATCTTTCTGTTGCCCTAGTTCTATTTTCCCCTTCTTGTCATTGTTTTTCACATGTCCTCGCTTTGTCGACTCACCAACTTCGGTATGTTTAGAGCCCTTGTCTTTCTTTCTCTCTTTCCGTTCTTCAGCCACAGCCACATCATAGGCCCTCTCAAACAACTCCTTTCTCGTGGTCGCCCTCCTAACCTAGAGCTCGTAATCCAGATCGGGAGAGGACACTCCATTTCTAAAACAGTTAATAACTTCCCTATCTATGAGGTCCTCCTCAATCTGGTCGACCAATTCCTTAAACTATGTGAAATAACTCATGGTACTCTCTATCTTACCTTAAGTCATGTTGTTTAGGTCGGAAACTATCTTCTTATGAGCCCCAGCTGTAGAGAATCTGTCCAAGGAATTTCTTCCTCATATAATCCCATGAGGTGATGCAGCTAGTGCCTGAATACTTCTCTAACACGGGTAACTTGAGACCTGTAGGAGGCCTTTGGTTGAGCATCTCCTTGGACAAAGGTCGAAGAGTGCAGTCATTTCGTTCGACCTTTCCATTGGTTTCCTTTCTGTCTGCCTCCATGCTATCCAACCTCCTTTTCAAGTTAAGAAGCTCCCTAGCATCCAGGTCATTTCTTTAATGGGAGACAAAGTTAGATTTTTGTCTCTCTTCCCAGTGGGGTTCCCTCCTAGATAGGGTCCTCTGTCTCTCATTCTGTGGGGGAGTCACCTCTCTCCTCTCTTGATGGGATAGGGATCTTTCTCCCCTTGTGGCGACCTACGTCCAGCCCTGTCAGTTTTGAGTTGCCTCCTTTGAGCTGAGTCGGCCTCTTGTTCCCTTTACTGATTGAGCCTATCCCTTAGGTCGCCAGTTGGGTCTATGGAAATGTGGGAGGGAGGAGGCATTCCATTCCTCCTTTTTCACCAGACGGTCTAGGACATCCATTAGTCCATTTATGAGAGGTGAGAGATGGGGCTACTCTTTGTGATCTTCTATCATCCTTGTTAGGAGACTCAGGCATCTCGAGTAACTCATCTCGCACATCGAGCAAGATCTACAGTATCCTAGCCCGCTCCAGCAGAATATCCTTCCTACTAGGGTGAGTAGTTGAGGGACCTGCAATGTCGCCTGCAACTATTCGACAAGTTTGGACTTTTTTAGATTGCTGGCTTACTCCCCTTGATCGGGCATGGGCCTTTTCTGCCTCCCATCTTGTAAGCCCGCATCGTCAGCCACTCTGTTGGAGTGAGTGGTCCTCCTAGTGGGATTTTGTTAGTCTTAAACCCGACGGTTCTTTTTAAATACCGTAAGTGCAGGGCTATAATAGTATAGCTAATGCAAGTACGGGTCGATCCCACATAGACAAGGTTTAGTTTGTATGATACTTGTCTTTATATAAGTATATACATAAAATGATTGGGGGAGATATGAATTGGTTTGTGAAAATACTAGAAACATACAAAAACTACTCTAACATATAATAAAAGTATTCTCGGGATTGAGATTCGAACACATATATTCATCAAATAATCATGCTTTAAATAAAGGTTTTCATCAAAAAACAAGGATGGTACATTCAGCCTATACCACTTCTCACGATCAAGCAAGTAGTATTTGTATTCTTCCCTAACTATGTCCTATCCCTCGATGGCCCATAATTAGTAAGAATTAAGAATCCATTAGTGCTTTATAAATTCCACGTACTTTCCATTCAAAGAACATCCCTAGGCCATTAAACTACTCTTGTGATTAATGAAACCCAGTTTACTTCATATGGTTTGGCTAACCGAGATTCACAGATACGTTCTTCTCTCGATTAACTAGGGTTCATACAAATATAGACGTCTTTTTATTTGTAAGCGTTTAAGAATAATATGAAGAAATTGTTTTAAGATGAAAATGTCAGAAATCAAGGATGATACGCTAAGTTGTGCTAACTACTCATGGGTGAAGGCCTACCACATGTATCTTAAAACCAAAACGGCCTATCTCTTGAGGGTCCATTTATAGGTATTCTCATCCATCACACGAGTAACCCGGTTCTCCTCTCGAGGGTTCCGTATTAACCAAAATCCGTTAAGTCCAAGTTATACTCACGTATTCTCCACTAAAGGATCATCCCTAGGTCTTTAAACTACGCTTGTGATTAATAACCTAGTTCAATTCTTAGGATTCCGCTAATCAAGATTTTTCACTTGATCAACTAAGGTTATACAATTAAGGACGTCTCCCTATTTGTAAGTATTAAGATTAATAAGAAGAGAATTAAATTGACATGAAGAGGAAGCATGAATTATAAATTATCGAGTTTCCAACTCTGAGAAATGGAGGATTACTCGCAAGCCTTTGAACATAATAAAAGAACAAGAAGTAAAGATGAATAAGGAAAGAAATACTTATTCCCATAATTGCAGAAGAAACAAAGGCTGGAAGAAATCTTGAATTGCATTCACAATCTTCAAAGATGTACAAGAACTTGTCACTAATAATTGATACATCTTCAAGAATTGTGTATAAATGTATTGCTAAAGTGTTTTGCTATTTATCCTAAGTATAATTTGATCCTCTCGGATGATTAAATCTGATACAAAAGGGCCTTTAAATAAGCATTCTAGGCTAGGGATACAATCCTTCAAAAAGCTGTCTTCAAAAGGTGCCTTTTCAACCCGGTAACAGTAAGTGCACGACCGTGCGTTGTAACTTGCATGGCTGTGCAAGCCTTGGCGTCAATTTTTATTTTGAACTGGTTTGAATGCACGACCGCTCCACTTTTCGCTACACGGCCGCTCCAATTGACTTTAGCCATTTTGGCTTGACAGAGGCAATTGCACGGCCGCTCCACTTTATAGAGCACGGCCGCTCCAGTGAAGTTTTGGCGTGGTTGTTCATATTCCAAGTTGTCCCGTCTTGCTTTGATCCTTTATTATGTCCCAAGCTTCAATTGCTCTAAAAATGAACCTTAAGACCTGTATAAATGTACAAAAATACCAACAAGTATAAAATCCAATAAATAGAATAAAAGAGGCTAAATTATACTAAATGAAGACTAAATGAGAATAAAAACTAAGTAAATGATATAGATATAATGCAATAAATGACTATAAAATAGTCACTTATCAAACTCTCCCACACTAAATCCTTGCTTGTCCTCAAGCAAGATTAAAATAAAAAGATGGAGAGGGAGAAGAAATACAAATGATAAAAATATAAAGTTGGATCCCTCAGAAGATAAATAAATGTTGCAAGCCTTATTTGTAAGAACATGGATTGCAAAATGTGTATACTTAATAAATATAAGTGACATGTAGACGTACATGTATAAATCATTAAAATAATGTTATTGTAAAGTATAGAATATTAATTTAATGTGTAGAATTTCCGAGGTGGAAATTACCTATTTATGATGGGTAGAATGGTAATTTCACACCGCTTAATTGAAAGGGTGTAGTCCCTTGATGAGGTGCCATTGTTTCCTATATATAGTGGCCTACCATCATCCTAGAAACTACTACATCAACCTTATATACTCTCTCCATAATCTGAGTTCAAAAGGAAGGCATTCATCATCAAGAAGATCTACATTTCCCTTCTTGATTTTATTCTTCTTCTCTTCCTTCCTTTGCAAGAACAATATCAAGTAACAAGATGAACTCAACAGGTATCACGCTTCCGCCTTCATCTTCTTCTCTTACTTAATCTAGGCTTGAGTGCTTTCGGGTTATTGGAATAGGAATGTTCCAACAATTGGTATCAGAGCCTCTCAAGTTTTGGATTAAGTTTGAATTCATATAGCATATATTTTGCTTTACTTTGATTCTTAATCCTGTTGATATCATTATGTTATGATGTTATTTGAATGCTCTAATTCGTTGCTAGAGTGTTAGTATTCATTACTGTGAGTAACCCGACCCGAACTCGTGTTTTGGGTCCGCTCTCCATCATTGGCATTATTTTTGGGCTCATATTATTTGCTAAAAAGCACCTTGAACCCAAAATAATCCATTTAATCACTTGATCCATTGGGTCTGCCTTCCTGCGGCCCAAATTGTCACAAAGATGTACGTTGTCGTCCGACATAGGATGACTCCAAGGCGATGGAAACTTTCTGTCGTCCAACAAGGGATCTCCCATCAGCATGCCTATAAATAAAGAGCATGGCTGATCATTTAAGGAGGACTTTTGGCAAGTAAGAAAACTCTGCTAAAATCAACACTCACTCTCTCTCTCATACACGCACACTCACCTCCCTCCTCACACACACACACATCCAAGCCAAGATCCAAAGAAAGCTTTCCTTTGTTGGTGTGTTGAAGGGGTAAACACCATACTATTGGTGACTTTACCTTGTGAAATACAATAGGTAGCCACTAAACCCTCTCTCTCTCTGATTAACTCTTGCATATTCATTTATATCATCTCGCATGCTTATATGTCTTGACATTATGTGAAATATTTGGAATTTTGCATGATAAAGGTGGTGGAGAGGTGAATCTTCCATATTCACTTCTCCCCACCTCAGATCTGAACATTAGGTGGCATTAGCACCATTAAAGTTTGAATCTTGGTTGGTTTCCATTGAGTTAGGAGGTGATGGCTACATGACAATGGCCATAGATATGTGATTCATCACATTTGGCCATTAAAGCCATGTGATCTTGAAATTACCCGGATTTCGCGTGATGCGAAAGGCGTATGTCTTTCGCGGAGGGGTTGGTGTCTGAGACCTCGCTTCATGGGAAGGAAAAATGAGGAGTCGCCACGCGGTTTTTGTATTTTGAGCCCAAACGTTGAGAAACGGCTATTGTGAAAAGGTGTCGTTTTTATTGGTAGCAAAAACTTAGGAAAAGGCTTTGAAAACGGGATCATTTTTATTGGTAGCAAAAACGAGTAAAAAGCTTTTTATACCAGAGATTGTTAGGTTCGGAGGTCAAGTTACGTTTCGGGTAGAGTATTACGAGATCGCCCGAAACGCCTCGCATGACGAGTCTTTCTACCTTTCTCGAAATCGTGTGTGTGTGTGTGTGTCTTTTGAAATGGGGGCTTGAATGACAAGCTTAATCTTGGTTTGAATGACAAACGTTGATTAGGTGACTTTGTTTGAAAAGACGAGCATTTGAATGACAAACGTCGGTTTTGAGTTGAAATGAGCGTTTGCGTGGCAAACGTCGATTTTGAGTTTGAAATGAGCGTTTGCATGGCAAACGTCGATTTTGAGTTTGAAATGAGCGTTTGTGTGGCAAACGTCGATTTTGAGTTTGAAAAGGAGTTCGAAATGAGCGTTTGCGTGGCAAACGTCGATTTTGAGTTTGAAAAGGAGTTCGAAGGTCGAACTCCGGTTTTTTAAACCGGGCGAGTCATTGTTAACGATTTTTACGGGAAAAATGCATTTTAAATGATTTTAAGTGTCAAATGGCGGCTTTTAGTTTGAAGATGAGCATTCGGAGGCCGAACGTCATTTGCGCGTTTTGAAAGAGAGTTCGACGGACGAACTCCGGTTTTGAACCGGGCATTACATTGTTAACGATTTTTACGGGAAAAATGCGTTTTAAATGATATGCGATCAACGAATCGGGTTGCGACTCGGACTTTGAAAAGTAAATACTATCACGATCCAAACGGGTCGGACTTTGTAAATGACAGTATTTAAAGCAGTGTCAACGGAATCAAACGATCCGGATTCGTAAATGACGATCAACGAGGCCAAACGGCTCGGATTTGTAAATGACAGTCAACGAGGCCAAACGGCTCGGATTTGTAAATGACAGAAATTAAAATGACGATCGACGGATCGATCGATCCGGAATTGGTAAATGACAATAAAAGTAAACGGAACGGGGTCGGAATGCCGTTTTAACCCGTGATTACTTCTCTTACGGAAAGAGAAGAGAATCGAGGGGCTAAAACGTATCGGACCCCGTTAGACAGAGGCGTCTACATTTCGATAACGACGTTCGAAACGGTTGTAGCGACTGGCGCGTAAACCGAGACGGAACGAGAGATTTAGAGAGAGGGAGTTATACCTATGGCTAGGATTGACTCCTTTGGCTCGGGAGGTGTGTACGGGACACGAAAAGTGATTCGAAAGGTTGTTTCGAAGTAGTAAGGTGCGTATTTGATCGAAATACGAAGGTTTCACGCGAATCGAGACAAAACGGGAGCTCGGAAGGGGTGAAAAGTGAAAACTGCTTAGGCCGTGGGGGTGGTGATTTTTTGGAGTGAATTTGGTCCTCTTTTGCCTTTGACAGCAACTTCTATTTATAGGGTGAAAATTGCAGTAGGAGTCCGGACGGACTTGGACTGAATCCAGGGGTTTTTTGGGTATTTTGGAAATCTGGGGGACTTGCCGGCAATTTCGGGAAAAGTGCACGGAGTCCTAGGACTAGGCTTGCAAATCGGGGTATTTTGGTCTTTTAGCCTTGATTTGTGATTGAAGGGTGACTAGAGGGAGGTGGCATGGCTGCCACGTGCCCTCTGAGTCACCAACCTTATGGGAATTCGTTCCGGTCCGGTTTTGTCCGTTTTTAAAATAACAACCGGAAAATGTTCGAAACGCCCGGAAAGTGCCGAAAAATGCATTTTTCGTGGAAAGCCATACTTTTACGTGAGATGACACGTGTTAAGTACGGTTCGACGTCGGGATGCACGGCGCCCCGGACATCTCGTCGCACAAAGAACGGGAGTTTAACGAGTTCCGATTAACCTGGAGCGGGCCGCTAACGGATTTCGGTTAACTTTCTGACGGATTTGGACGATCCGAATTTGGGTACTTACAGTTAGCCCCTCAGCGACGTCTCCTCCGAAGGAGGTGGGGTCGTTGAAAAAGACAAGGATCCAAATCGGGATGCCTTACTTTTAAAGAGACCTGGGCGGTCAGCTGGCTGGACCCTTAGCGAAAAGGATTCCTACGTATCCCGAGCGGGAATCAAGCCGATCGTAGTTCGAAAGGGGCAAGGGCCGCGCATGGGGACCTTGACCTGAGCGAGACTGTTAGGAGGCATCTAAACTTGAATGAGACCATTCGCGAGGTACCTGTACCTGAATGGAGACTGTTGGGAGGCGTCTGAACCTGGGACTTCTGAAACCTTCGAGGGCGTGTGGCGCCTCAAACCGGAGTTGCGATGCTGACGAGGGCGTTCGTGCCTTGGGTGCTGGGCTTATTGCTGTTGCCAGTTTTTATCCTGCTGGGGATGGGCGTTCGGGCTTACCTGGATGGTCGAAGAGGGATTGTTGTGCGGGCTTATTGCAGCTGCCGCTGAGGTGGAACGGTCGGGCTTACGACTGGCGGCCGGGGAGATGAATGTTCACTTGCTGAAGTGAAAAAGGTGTTCGGGCTTACGAGGATGGCCGAAGAGGGATTGTTGCAAGGCGTTCGTGCCTTGGGGTTCGGGCTTATTGCTGTTGCCGAGAAGACGAACAACGAAGGTCTCGATAGGAGAGTGGAGGTCGGACCGCGAAGGTCGGGATTGACTGTTTGAGATCGGACCGTGAAAGGTCGAGATGGGGGATTGAAATCGGACCGTGGAAGGTCGCGATTAAGACTTTGAAATCGGACCGTGAAAGGTCGCGATTGAGGATTGAGATCGGACCGTGAAAGGTCGCGATTGAGAATTGGAATCGGACCGTGAAAGGTCGCGATGGGATTGAAATCGGACCGTGAAAGGTCACGATTGAGAATTCGAATCGGACCGTGAAAGGTCGCGATTGAGAATTGGAATCGGACCGTGAAAGGTCGCGATTGAGGATTGAGATCGGACCGTGAAAGGTCGCGATTGAGAATTGGAATCGGACCGTGAAAGGTCGCGATTGAGAATTGGAATCGGACCGTGAAAGGTCGCGATTGAGAATTGGAATCGGACCGTGAAAGGTCGCGATTGAGGATTTAATGGTGAAGACCATTATTAAATTTTAACGTCGGGAGACGGAATAGTAACTGGAATGTCCGGAGACATGATTGAACGTTTGAATGTCAAACGTCAACTGGACTGAATTTAACGTCAGGAGACGAGCGTTAGTGAAAACTGACTTTGATTTATCCTCAGGGGATGGACGTTAGAAATGTCTAACTGGGGAATTTTATACTTTTGGGGAGGCCCAAAAGAGGTAAAATTGGAATTGCCAAAAGTTGAGGGACCAAAATGGAAGGAATCTTATTTTTTAAAATGCAAATAGAAATGCCGGACTTGACCGAATTTGACTAAGTTCAAATCAGTTCCAAGTCCGACGCAAACCACCCCATTTCTTCCATATTTTTCGACGAGAGAGAGAGAAAGGAGAGAGAAAAATCCAACCCAAATTGCAAGGTTTGCTCGAATTTGTGAAGGAAATTTGCTATGGAAGGTGAAGGAGGACCAATGGCTCGCCACGGAAGGACCGATGACGAAAGAACTCGATTGGTTCGGACCATTCGAACCATTGCACATCCATTGAATCCGGCGGAGTTTTATCCGGCGAGGGATAGACACAACTCCAAGGATGGGATCAAGAGACAAGTAAGTTTCCTACAAATTCCATTAATTTTAAGAATGTGCATTCTTTAAATGTTAGAAATTTGTTAGGAATGAACTTAGGGATTTTGGTGCCCGAATTGGGGCTTTTGACTTTGCTATGAACCTTTGTCGAAATTGACTAGGATGTAGTTCAATTGACACTATGGGTGGATGACATAAAAATTTTGGTTGCAAAATTCCATGTATAGATGCATTTTCCAAAATTAAAGTAGCTTTAATTCGGGACGGAGTAAATTTTCGAAAAATTCGAAAGAAATTTGAAAGTTCCGGATTCGACGGAGTTTTCGAAAGATTTTGAAAGTTCCGGATTCGACGGAGTTTTCGAAATGTTTTGAAAGTTCCGGATTCGACGGAGTTTTCGAAAGATTTTGAAAGTTCCGGATTCGACGGAGTTTTCGAAATGATGGGAATATTCGTAGGAAATGAATGAGAACCGTATCTGCATTGCATCCTTTTGACATGCGTTGGTGCATTTTGTTGACGTTGCTTCTGTCTTTGTTTGTGCGGGGACAGGGGACGATTAATACTCATAACCAGAAGAGTCGGGGTGCCTTTGAGGCGGTGCAAGCATTGTGGGATATTATCCCGGACGTGGCTCGAGAGGGAGAGAGGAGTCCGCGGCAGCTGGTGCTTGACTCCGGGTTGGCTGGGTTCATCAGTGCTGTGGCCGCGACAGCTGATACGCCGAGGGCCAGGTCTATGTATGTTGCTCTGAGTGAGTATTGGTGGGATACGACCCACACTTTCCATTTCAGATGGGGGGAGGCGACGGTGACTCCCACGGATTTTGCCGCTATCATTTGGGTTGCCGACTTATGGCAACACGGCGGGTGTGGGTTGATGGTTACACCCGGAGCGGTTATGCAGGCTGCTGGGTTTTGATATTACCGATGCCGAGGGCTTAGGCATTCGGTACGAGCCGATGGAGAGGCATGCGGGCGGGTGTCGCCGATTATCTGGCTGGGTCCTTGAGGATGACCGCGGAGCGTCTGGCTCGAGGGTTCCTTTAGTTTGCACTGTAAGCGACTTTATTCTCGACTTCTGACACGTCTTGTCACTTCCCTTTGCTCGGGTCGCTGGTAGACTTGAATGCCGTGAGGGGGTTCGCATGGGGGAGGCTGGACTGGCCGAGCTCTATCATTCCCTGGACAGGTTCTCGCGGGGAGAGGAGCACTCCTTTAGCTGCTTCACGCCTGTCTTGGATGTAAGTTTACATACTTTTTCTCTTCCTTGCCTCTTTTATGTACTCGTATGTATCTGCTTTGTAGCTGACATAACTTTCCATTCTCTTGGCAGGTCTGGTGCTATGAGGTGTTCAGTCCGCAGGCTTGGGACATCAAGGAGCCGTACCGACCCCTGTTCCCTGCCATCCTGATTTGGCAGAAGAAGGTGAAGAGGGCGGTCTCGTCGAGAGTTGGCACTCGATTGTCATACGAGGAGATATCTCTGGCACTGAACCGGGAGTTCTTCAAGAGGATCCAGCTGACCTGGTGGAGTAGGTTCGATGCCGTCGCTGTTCAGATTGCCAGCGAGACTACACGGCGGCGGAAGCTCCTGGTGGGACTTCACTGCGACGCCATGTATCTGGGGGAGAGGGTGACTCGTCAGCATAGGCAGGGATCCCTTCCTTTGGTGCCGGTGGATCCTCCTTTGTACATGCAGCATCCCCGGGAGATGCCGATGGATGAGCTGGAGGGGTACATACAGGGCGTGTACTACACCGAGTACGTCATAGCGGGGGCCGCCTATGATGTTTTCTTGAGGATGAGGTTGAGGAGCCCGCAGGTACAGCATAGAGAGGGCGAGGTCCCTGGAGGTCCTCGAGATTTTCCGGTCCCGCGAGCTAGGCTGGCGTACGAGGGCTGGGACGGTTCGCGTAGGCGACTTGTGATCCCGCTCCGGGCGAGCCGAGACCACGATACGTGGCGGACCCCAATGCTTCGGTGAGCACCCTTTTGACTTTACGCATTTGATAGTAGTATTACAGCAAATGTTGCATCTGTACTACGCTTGTCTTCGATGACTTTCCTGGTTCGCAGTGTCCGGCCGTACGCACAACGACGCTATGAGGCTGGTGGACGGGTGGTCCGCCTACGCTAGGAGGCTCGTGGAGTTCATGCGGTGCAGTTCCCGGAGGAGCGTGGACGTCCGTGATCGGGGGCCGTCTAGGCCGAGAGATTCGCCTGCTCCCACAATCCAGTGGGGAGGACTTTACACGGGGTTCGGCCGGTTCGCGGGCGGAGCAGCTGGATTTGGAGCTTCTTCTTCTACGCACTCGGGCGCGAGAGGGGGAGTCCTCGAGTTCGCGTACTCGAGGAGGCCCTTCGCCTATTCCCGGCTGGAGGAATTTGGTGAGTTCCTGTTTGCGACGGATCCGGCAGCGGCGGAGCAGTACGTCGAGTGTACGGATGACAAGCAGGACTCAGAGTAGTCCTATTTTACTGCTTTCCTTCTTTACTGCTTTGTTTAGACAAAATGCATGTATTTGTCAGGAACAAATTTGATTTGAACTGTATTTGTAAAAAGGCGCCCGTGGGGCGGAACCTGTACTTCGCATATTTATTCTGTGATCACCTTCTTTTATTTTTGGCAAATAAGGAAGTAGGTTAATAAATAAAATAAGAAATGCATTAAAAATTGAACGGGTCAAAAATTAAGCATATATGCACTAATTATTAATTATTTGCACTGTTGCACGAGCCCGGGGCGGAAGGGATACTGATATTTGTTGCATGAAACCATGGGCAGCACGCAGATTTCTCAAAGGAGAACAGGGAGTGGCTTGGAAATGTTTCCAATTTAGGGGCAGCTGGCTGCAGAGTTGACCAAGTCAACTGCAGAGGGAGTCCGGCCGGACTTGGAATGAATTTCCAGATTCTTTAAATTGTAGTTTTAGCTTTGCAATTGTTTAAGAAACTTCGCATAGTTTTTTGTTCATCTGGCTGAATTCCTTTCCATTTCTTAAGGTTCCCTTCATTTTCTGACATGGCTCCCTTTCCCAAGTTATCGTCTCGGATGCAAGAGCGATATTTGGACAACTTTCAGTCGTGGGTACGGAACCACACGAGGCGTAACAAAAGGTTTTTCGAAGGTCATTATGGGATTAAATCTGTTTGGGCTTTGAAGGAGCTCATGCCGGATTGGGATCTTTTGAGAGCCGCGGCTCGGTTACAGGACATACGGAGGAATGTGTACGGCTTTTCGTACAACGAAATCACTCCTACGTTTGAAGATTTCCGGCCGTGCAGGAGGACACGAGACGGAGCAGCTAGTTCTTCCGTATCTTTGGTGGCATGGCCACCGTTGAGAAGCTAGTGTCTTTGTTCGATATCTCATTTGGAGAAGCATACGGGATCTTGTCTGAGGATACTAATTATGTTGACATTTCGGGGCTGCCCGAAAGATTTGCCGAGCCGAGGGGAGCATCTTTTCGTGGGACGCGTTTGCTCTGTGCGCGATTGCTACTCTGTTCACATTCACGTCTCGGGTGTGTGCCATCACAGTGTCTTGGACTGGTGAGGCGATGCGGAGTGGGGAGACATCGTGCCGCGGTCTTGGGCGAGACGTTCACAGGGCATAGGCCGGGATGGCGACCGGTAGCCGATACATGTGGGGAGGGAGTCCCGCTATGCCGACCATGTGGTTGAGGAGAGGATACGAGATGATGCCTGAGGTGCCAATGTCTTGTGACGCTTGGTCTTTCTCGCGACGTCCTCTGGTGATAGGGGCGATCAGCCGAGCCGGAGCTGCGGATGGCCGAGACTTTGCACGCATCATTTGCGATGGAGGGTTCCCCATTGGAAATTACAGACTTGCGGGACCACTCGGGAGGGTGCATTGATCGTCGAGTGCCGGGCCGTCTCGAGACGTCTTTCTATATTCCATCATTGGTTCTGCGACAGGCGATGCAGTGGAGCGAGATGCCACCGCTTGATCCCGAGTTATCTTGCTACCTTTGAGGTGGGATCTTTGCGGATGGAAGATCCTTCGACGCTATTGCCGATCACCGGTGGTGGCAATACGCGTCCTTTCTGCCGCTGGGGTTCTCTTTCACCGGAGAGAGGGCATTGTTACGTCGGCCTTGATATCGAACCGGTACGAAGAGTGTATAGGGGAGACACGAGATGGCTATCTTGTGGAGACGGAGTGAGTGGTGGGTGCTTGATCACACAGACGGCTCGACCTTGAGGAGGACGAAGCAAGGGCTAACCCCGGGAATCGTATCTTGGCGATGCCACGGCCTGATTATGAGGCAAGTGCTGATCGGGAGGACAATCAAAGCACTGCGATGATGGCTCGAAGCGAGGCGGCTTGAGACGAGCTAGAGAAAGGGCTGCGTTGACGGCCACAGGCTTGACGGAGGCGTCGGGAAGAGTCCCCGAGCCAGGTAGAAGGCCTACCGAAATATTTCTGCGAAGGTGAAGAACACTCGCGGGGAAAAGGGAAGGGGAAGAAGGATGAAGGACCTAGTACGGGAAACTAGGTTGACCTTTGCCGTCCGTAGTATCCACCCATTATCATTGCGAGACACATTAATTGATTAATGTTTTATTGTAGTTTTGCTAGCGTGTAGCGAGTCAAGAGTTGACCGTGCTTGAACTCATCAAAGAATGTTTTAACCGTTATGAATTTGTAGGTTAAATGAAAAGAGTATTTCGAAACACAAGCAATTGATGCTTATTGTATTTTTTTTTTAGATCGAACCAATGATGGCTGCCTACGTTCCCCTTTTACAGTTGGACTAAGGGGCTCAGGTCACCGTAGTTTGACACTTTAGGTGAATTTGAGAAAAATAAAGACAAAAGAAGTGCGACCTGTTTTTACCGGATCATTAGCGGGAATGTATCCAGTTGGGTATTACTCTTTTAGCACTTTAATTTGCGAGGGGAAGGTGTATGGGGAAGGTGAGTTGACTCGTGCTCTTCCTCAAACGAAGTATCTGCGGAGCTTGCTTCCGTTCACGGGGTTAACGAAAGGGTTTCCGTCCAAGTCTGCTAGCTTCATGGCTCCTCCGGAGAAGATTCTTTGTACCACGAACGGTCCTATCCAGGTAGGCTCCCACTTTCCGAGGGGATTGGTCCGCGTAGGAGGCTTTTCCTTTAGCACCAAGTCACCTTCTCGATGTCTCGGATCTTGACTTTCTTGTCGAATGCTCGTGCCATTACGCTCCGATAGGCTCGAGTGTGTTCCATGGCTTTCAATCTGCGCTCGTCGAGTAGAGCAAGTTCGTCGTGACGGCCCAGTAGCCATTCGACTTCATTGATCCCGTTTTCCAAGAGGACTCGGAGGGATGGAATTTCCAATTCCACGGGCAACATCGCTTCCATTCCGTAGGTAAGTGCGAACGGAGTCTCCCCTGTGGCGGTTCGGCGACGTTACGCTATCCCCGAGAGGGCTAGATGTAGCTTTTCGGGCCGGTCCGACCTCGGTGGTCATCTTTCCGATTATCATGGCGAGAGTCTTGTTGGGCCTCTCTTGCACCATTGGTTTGTGGTCCTGTAAGGAGAAGACTTGTGACGTGTGACTCGGGTCGGTCGGTAGTTGGTCACAATCTCCTTCGAAGTGAGTCCCATTGTCGGAGATGATCTCGTTGGGCACTCCGTATCGGCACATGATGTTCTCTCGAATGAACTCAGCCACCTTCTTAGAATTCAGTACCTTGTACGATCGGCTTCTACCCATTTGGTGAAGTAGTCGATCACGACTAAAATGAACTCGTGACCATTGCTCCCTGGAGGAGTGATCTTGCCGATGACGTCGATTCCCCATGTGGCGAAAGGCCGTGGCGTAGTCATGCAATAGAGTTCGTGAGGTGGGATGTGATTGAGGTTGGAGAACCGTTGACATTTGTCGCGGCTTCGGACGAACTGGATGCGATCTGTTTCCATTGATATCCAATAGTACCCCATACGGAGAATGATGCGTGTCAATGCTCGCGTTCATGTGCGGACCGCGGGTTCCATTATGAACTTCGTTCATTAGCTCGGCGCTTTTCTTTGTTTACACACCGAAGGAGTGGCCCTTGGTGGCGCTTCTTGTACAACATACCCCCTTAATGACGAAGTGGGATGCCAAGCGTTTTAATGCCATCATGTTTTGGCTTTGATCCCTTCTTTGTATTTTCCATCTTCATTTGTGAAGGAAGCTTCTCCGCTTTGGAGGTACTTGGTAAATCTGATTGTACCGGGGTTCGTCGATCGTTTCTTTTTCGATCTCACAAAGCAATAGGCGGGTGTTTCCCGTCCTGCCTATTACGAGGGTTTCTTGCTTTTCCATCGGGAATTTCGACAAGAGAGGCGAGGGTTGCCGGGCGTTTGCGAAGCGGTTCCTGTCTCTTGGCAAATAGTGAAAAGAGATGTCCTTGAAGCGAGCAATGAGCTCCTCCATGTACGCGTGGTACTTACGAAGGCCGAATCTACCGTCTTCCATTTGTTGGACACTTGATTGATGATCAATGCCGAGTCTCCAAATACATCCGGCTACGAGATGTTGCGCTCGAGGGCGGCTTCCAAACCTGCCGCGAGCTTCGTATTCTGCCGCATTGTTGGTTGCTTCGAAATTCACTTGATGGCTATAGGAGTATGCTCGTCCTTTGGATCGACAAGGAGCATTCCAATACCATTCCCTTCTTGTTGGCTGCCCCATCGAAGAAGAGTTGCCGGCCGGTTTGCGCTGTCAAGTGAAAAGATTCCGTCGTCCGGAAATTGCGGATCGGGACCCTTAGGTTCATTGCTTGGGAAGTCGGCCAGGTGATCCGCCATTACTCGCCCTTTGTTGATTTTCGACCATGTACTTGATGTCGAACTCGGCCCAGAAGAATGACCACTTGGCTAGCCGCATTGACAGAGATGGCTTGTCAAAGAGATATCGGACGGGGTCCACTTTGGAGACCAGAGCACCGAATGCGACTACATGTAGTGTTTCAGCTTCCCGACTACCCATACCAAGGCGGTACAAGTTTTCTCTCGATGCCGAGTAGCCGAGTTCACTTTCTTGAAGCTTTCGGCTTATGAAGTAGATTGCATGCTCAACCTTGGAATCTTTCTATTCTTGTGCCGCATTGCTCCGATTGACGTGTACATTCTTGTCGAGATATAGGAGTAGTGGCTTGTCTTCATGTGGCGGGCACAGACTGGGGGATTAACCAAGTAGGTCTTGATCTTCTCAAAAGCCGTTTGGAACTCGGAGTCCCATTTGATGTCGGCATTCTTTTTATCAGTTTGAACATGGGCTCGCGAGAGAGATGTCAACTCGGTTGATGAAGCGATCGATGTACCGAAGCCTTCCCATGAAGCTTTTTACTGTCGGGGTTTGAGGCGGCTTCATGTCGATGATGGCCTTGATTTTCCTGGGATCGGCTTCGATACCTCTTTCTCGTAACCATGTACCCCCAAGCCTTGCCGCGCTTGACGCCGAAGGTGCACTTTGCCGGGTTTAGCCTCATGGAGTGCTTTCGAGTCTGTTGAAGAACTTCCTCGTATCCGTCATGTGCCGCATGTCGATCCCTTGGAGTGGATGATCATGTCATCGACGTATACTTCGATTTCCTTGTGAATCATGTCATGGAAGAGGGCTATTGCGGCCGGTAAGTAGCCCCGCGTTCTTCAAACCGAACGGCATGACCGTGTAACATTATGTCCCCCATGGAGTGGTGAAGGCAGCCTTGGCTTGATCCTCCTCGGACATCTTGATCTCGTTGTATCCAGCCGAACCCGTTAACGAAGGACTTTACTTCGAAATTTGCCGTGGTGTCGACTAGCATGTCGATGTTAGGCGGGGAAATCATCTTTAGGGCTGGCCTTGTTGAGATCCCGGAAATCTACGCAAAGCATCCGACCTTTCCGTTGGCCTTGGTGACCGTCACGATGTTGGAGAGCCAAGTCGGGTACTCAATCACTCGATGAAACCAACTCGGAGCATTTTCTCAATTTCTTCTTTAACTTGCAAGGACCACTCTGGCTTGATCTTGCGCAGCTTCTGTTTGACAGGCCCGGATTCGGAATCCAGGGAATTCTGTGCTCCACGATTGAGGGATCAAGTCCTGGCATGTCCCGATATGACCGAGGCAAACACGTCAACATACTCCGGAGGAGGCTTATCAGGGCTTCTTTTCTGCATCGACGAAGAAACCGCCCACTTGTGTCTCTTTAGGCTCTTGCACTTACCCATGTTCACTTTGGTCATAACCTCTTCGGCAGCTTGGGCCCGGTTGTCCTCTTGGTCAACTACACGCTCGAGAACTTCTCTAATGTATTGTTCGTTTAATGTGTCTGCTTCTTTATCAATTGAATTATTAACGTCTTTTAAGTTGTTTGTTAACTTATCGCTGTTAAAGTGGCAATCAAAGGATACTCAGAAAGGTCGACTTTTCATTAAACAAGAACGGGAATACATGATTGGCTACAACATTATAGTCCTCCGGCGTAAGGCCGTTGGATGACTCAGAGGACTGGACTCTGACAAGGACTGACTCAGAGGGTTTGAGACCGGGTTTAGGGAGATGTGGGTGCGGGCCCAGCTTGTCTTCCAATTCTGCCTGGCTTGCCCTTGGTCCGGTGAAAGTTACCCAATTCTTCAGTGGCATTGATGGATGCTTGATGAGGGTGCGGGGATTGAGAGGCTTGGCTTCTTCTGTCCCAATCATGGCAATCATGCTATTGTAGGAGCCCCAGTCGATCAAGTTGGGCAGCTCCATGACTTCTTCAAACAGACTCTGTAAAGCTGGTCCATGGGGACCATGGTACGGGCCAGGCTTTCCTCTAGCTTGAGCTTGTGAGGATATGAAGAGGTGAGCAGAGACCAAAGAGAAATGTTCGCCTGAGTCTGCTTGAGCTGAGTGAGGATCGGGTCCTCTTTCAAGGAATTTGCGTCTTCGGGCTGGCCGGATTGCAATTCTGGCTCCGTCGGCTTTTTGGTGGCCTTAGGTGGTAATGCATGGATTTGACCCGATCGGGTTAGGACGCTGACATCAGGTTTGGTCCCTTCGAACAGCCGCCCGAGTTGAGCCATAGTTAGAGGAGGATTCCTCGTAGCATAGGGCCATATGTCTTCCCTCAACTCATTGATTGTGGATGAATTCCTGGGAGCTTCGGCAGCCTTGACGGATTCGTCCCAGATACCGGCTTGGGTGCCTCTGCGGGGAGGTAGCCTACGCTTGACGTAGCCGTTCGAACGTCGCTGCACAAATGCTGATTGCTCGAATCGAACTGTGCGTTGCTGACCCTCCAGGGGAGGTTGGAGAGTTCTCGGCTCAAGCGAACGGTCTCCTTGATCTCTTCACGGTATATCGCGTTCTTTTCCTTCTTGCTGAGCATTCTCAGGGCATTCTGGAGTTGGGTCTGGCGATACTCATGGTTTGCTAGTTTTCCTCCGCTCTGGGCCCAGATCAACCTTCTTGCAGCGGAGCCTTGTGAATGTGTGCCCAAATTTTGTTTTTGTTGGATTCACGCGAGTTTGAAGACATCCGGTTTAATTTGAAAAAACGGAGTCGCCACGCCATTTTGATTACCTCAAAACTTTGAAAAAAAAGGTTTTATGGGTTCGGAGGTTAAGTTACCCCTTGGGAAGAACGTTTGGCGTTCACCCAAAGTGCCTTGCCGGAGCAAGTCTCCCAAGATTTCATTAATTGTGCTTGCTTGCGTGCTTTCTTGTGTGCATGCGTTTGAAAATAAGGAGGGAATGTCCCAAGTCGTCTTCCGGACGTACAAACCATTTGTTGGTTGTCGCTCGGGATTTCTTGGATTTTATGTATTCGGGATTATGATCCCGTCCTCATCTTGGACTTGTGATCATCGCATTTTTAACCTCGGGACCCTCGGGACTTGCGTGATCGAGAGAATGACTCCCTTTATAGTCAAAGATGAGGTTCTTTAGGAAGGAATGTCCTTAACCCATCAATCCTACACTTTAAGACGGTCGAGCTCGTATAGATGCTTCATACTCATCTTAAGTGATAATCGGAGATATAGGGTTCAAGGTTGTCACTTTCTAAAGAAATATGGAACCTTTAATGGAAGGAACGATGTAAAGATAGGATCTTTTACACCGGTCCGTTCCTAGGTTGCTAATGGGGACATGGGGGAATGCATGTAAAAATGACATTTTTAGTGAAAATATGACATTTTTAAGTTGCAAAGGATGTTTTTGATTGCAAATGGATGCTTTTTATGTAAAGAAATGATTTTTGTGCAAAGAATGTTTTTTTATGTTGGAAAATAGCATTTAATGTACAAATGATGCATGAAAATGGCAAAGAATGATTTTTTTTTAATGCAAAGTATGCATTTTGAGTGTGAAAATGAGTTTTGAATGCAAAAGATGCATCTTTAATGTGAAAAGAGGATTTTTTGAGTGCAAAAGATGCACCATTAAAGCAAAGATGTCATTTTGGTGAAAAAGACATCCTTTTAATGCAAATGATGCTGCTCTGTATGCAAATGTTTTAGTTTTAAATGCAGATTGATGCATTAAAGAAGGCAAACATCAGATTACAGCTGAAAGGATGAGGAATCTGCAAACTAGCTACTTATGTCGCGTGACATAGGCTACCTATGTCGCGTGACATAACTAGCCACTTTGCAGAGCTTCAACAACTGAGATCTACAGAGGTAACAAGGCCTTAAAATAGCCAAGTTACTTCACCAATAGGTCTCAGGGAGCTAGTATTTCAGTGATGAACATTTCAAGAAGGTGTGGATATGAGGAATCCACATTCATCTCGAGTGTTCATGCAAAAACAATGTCAAGCCGGAGCCTTTACATGAAATGTGATGAAATCAAATGTGGATCTGGGTAATATAACACTAAAGTTTGCAACTTTAATCAGAATATCATATTATCAACGCATGTAGCATATAGATCTTATGTATAATGAAGATAGAAAGGGGAAAAGGGTAGAAAATCGTTACCCTTGAAGACCACGACTCCCTATATCAAGTTAGATATAGGGGCCTTCAAAACAGCAACCTCCGGGGCTGAAATTGAGCCTTGGTTCCTTGAGAACTCCTTGGTTCTTGATGTGTATATGAAGTGTGTGTGTGGAAAGTGTGTGTGGGATTGATTTGGGAGGATTGGTGTGGTTTGGGAGGTATGTGAGGATAGAGGAGGCTTCTGGGCGTATTCCCTATAGAGGGGGACTGAGGGGTGGAAGAGGTGTGTGAAAAATGAGAGGTGAAGGCCTCTATTTATAGGTCGCCAGATGGGCTTGTTATGTCGCACGACATAACAAGCCATAACCCGTTTCCTTCTAGAAACATGCAAGGTGGCAACCTTCTAGAACTTTTCATGGCCTATTATGTCGCACGACATAAGTAGCCACTTCCAGATTCTTCTAGAAACATGCAAGGTGGCAAGCTTCTAGAAGTTTTTCATGGCCTATTATGTCGCACGACATAAGTAGCCACTTCCAGTCCCTTCTAGAAACATGCAAGGTGGCAAGCTTCTAGAAGTTTTTCATGGCCTATTATGTCGCACGACATAAGTAGCCATTTTCCCCTTCTAGAAACATGCAAGGTGGCAAATTTTCTAGAAGGGTTTTGGAATTAAGAAAAACGTGTTTCTTAATTACCAAGCATTCCCTTCACCCTTAAAAGGCTTGGAACATTTCGAAATTATTCCGGAACCTGTAGGAAAGTCCGAGGAATTACCGGAAAAATTACCTAATTGCCGGAAAATTAACCTAAGGCATGAGCCGATTTGGGTACTTACAGAAGCCCCTCGGCAACGTCACTTGCAGGGCGAGTGGGGTTGTCGATAGAAAAGGATCAAATCTGGCGAATGCCGAGACGGATTGGGTGACCAAGTTGGTCAAGTGGCTGGACCTTTCATGAAAGGCTACCTACGTATCCCGGAGGAATCAAGCCAGGTCGTAGTTCAGAATCCACTGGGGAAAGGGGGCGTCATATGTGACAAATTGGCTGAACCTACAGGAGGCTACCTACGTATCCCGGGGGAATCAAGCCAGGTCGTAGTTCGAGCTTTGACTAGATCGAAATGTTATTCCTTCAACTTGGAATAACGGAGATCGAAAGAGAGAGAGCGAAATGTCATTCTTCCACCTTGGAATGACGGAGATCGCGAGAGAGATCGAAATGTTATTCTTCCACCTTGGAATAACGGAGATCGAAAGAGAGAGCGAAATGTCATTCTTCCACCTTGGAATGACGGAGATCGCGAGAGAGATCGAAATGTTATTCTTCCACCTTGGAATAACGGAGATCGAAAGAGAGAGCGAAATGTCATTCTTCCACCTTGGAATGACGGAGATCGCGAGAGAGATCGAAATGTTATTCTTCCACCTTGGAATAACGGAGATCGAAAGAGAGAGCGAAATGTTATTCTTCCACCTTGGAATGACGGAGATCGCGAGAGAGATCGAAATGTTATTCTTCCACCTTGGAATAACGGAGATCGAAAGAGAGAGCGAAAAAAGGTCGAAATGTTATTCGGAAATAACGGAGATCGAAATAAAGGTTGAAATGTTATTCCGTCATTCGGAAATAACGGAGATCGAAATAAAGTGAAAAAAGGTCGAAATGTTATTCCGTCATTCGGAAATAACGGAGATCGAAATAAAGTGAAAAAAGATCGAAATGTTATCCCGTCATTCGGAAATAACGGAGATCGAAATAAAGGTCGAAATGTTATTCCGTCATTCGGAAATAACGGAGATCGAAATAAAGTGAAAAAAGGTCGAAATGTTATTCCGTCATTCGGAAATAACGGAGATCGAAATAAAGTGAAAAAAGATCGAAATGTTATCCCGTCATTCGGAAATAACGGAGATCGAAAGAGAAAGCGAAATGTCATTCTTCCACCTTGGAATGACGGAGATCGCGAGAGAGATCGAAATGTTATTCTTCCACCTTGGAATAACGGAGATCGAAATAAAGCGAAAAAAGGTCGAAATGTTATTCCGTCATTTGGAAATAACGGAGATCGAAATAAAGTGAAAAAAGGTCGAAATGTTATTCCGTCATTCGGAAATAACGGAGATCGAAATAAAGTGAAAAAAGATCGAAATGTTATCCCGTCATTCGGAAATAACGGAGATCGAAATAAAGTGAAAAAAGGTCGAAATGTTATTCCGTCATTCGGAAATAACGGAGATCGAAATAAAGTGAAAAAAGATCGAAATGTTATCCCGTCATTCGGAAATAACGGAGATCGAAATAAAGTGAAAAAAGGTCGAAATGTTAAGGGGTATTTTGGTCTTTTAGCCTTGATTTGTGATTGAAGGGTGACTAGAGGGAGGTGGCATGGCTGCCACGTGCCCTTTGAGTCACCAGCCTTATGGGAATTCGTTCCCCGGTCCCAGTTTTGTCCATTTTTTAAAATAACAGTCCGGAAAATGTCCGAAACGCCCCCGGAAAGTGCCGAAAAATGCGTTTTTCAGGGAAAGCCATACTTTTACGTGAGATGACACGTGTTAAGTACGGTTCGACATCGGGATGCACGGGGCAGTCTCGGGACGTCTCGTTGGCACAGCAACGGGGAGTTTAACGAGTTCCAGTTAACCTGGAGCGGGCAAGTTAACGGATTTCGGTTAACTTTCTGACGGATTTGGACGATCCGGATTTGGGTACTTACAGATCCTCCCATAATACTCACGTAGTGTTACTATTTTACTGTTTCCAATTGATAACATAGCTTAGTTTTGCATTGAGAACAAGTTGGAATCAATCTGGCTGAAGGGCACTGAAACAGGCCTCTGGTGTCGGACGACACAGGATCCTTCAAAGGATCCTGCGTCATACGACATGCAGTTCCCAGAAGGTCATCTGGCTTTCAAGGACTTCAGATCCACTCAGATCGGTTCCCTTTTGTGACTCAAAGCTTGTTCAAGTAGCTTTAGTTTCAGTTGCCACTACTTAGGGAGCCTAAGGTCTATTTGGGTGCAATAAATTGATGGATGTGGTTTGCCATAAGACATGGACATTCTCGGGTGTCATATGTCATATGACATCCGTATCATTAAAAGTCAATCTTGACTTTGCTCACTCCAATCAACCCCAAAATGAGCTTAGACCCTGAGTAGTGTCTCTTCATAGTTAAAATAATCTTGTCCCAGATTCCAGAGTAGCTTTGGTGTTGTAAGAGGCAATCTGACCAGGAGGCTTCCTGTCATCCGACATCCCTCTCAGAGGAAGACCTGTGTCGGACGACATCCAAGCTTCCTGAGCAGACTGTCTCCAGCCCTTGCCTTGTAATGCAAGTCATCATATGTAAAGGGTGTGGCCCCCTGTCATGGCTCACAAGTTGTATCCATTCTTAATCACCATCAATGAAATCCAAGTTTGCATGCCCTGTTTATTGACACAAATCGCACACACTTTGAATGTTTATAATTGTCCAATGTTTGATTGAAAGTCTCGAAAGAGGCGTGTTGGGTGAACTCCCAAGTTCTTCCCAACACGTAACCTGACCCCCGAACCCAAAATCTCTTTAAAAAGGTTTTTCAATGTTTTCCTTTAAAAACGGCGTGGCGACTCCCAAAACTCAAAATTCAAAAACAACAAAAAAAACAAGAAACATCCTTTTTCCTTACAAAACGGAAATGTTGTTTTTTCGGAGGGCGTTCATTCAGTGGCGACTCCGCTGGGGACTGTACATTGAAAAACCTTTGTTTTTGAAAAAATGAAGACGATACTTGGTATATAGGTGGAAACCATTAACCTTCCTGTATCGCTCCCTAACCCGGGGCTTGGAATAAATTGTGGTCTAACAATCCCACGTACCGGTATCATTCTTCTTTTTTGAAAAATGAAAAGTTTTTCTTAAGAGGGTCAAACTTTATTTAAAATCAACTTGGACAATTTCTTCATTCTCCTTGTGTGCAATTTGAGTCATTATGTGCCTTGCCATGATTATGTGCCTATATGCTTTATATGCTTTGGTATGTGGCATTTTTGGGGAGGTGGCGCTTCCCCCTTGCTATTTGCTTGGTTCTGCTTGTGAGAGCTCCTGTGTCGGACGACATGGGAGGGAAGTACAGGAGCAGTTCCATTTGATCAGAACAGGGCGGGATGATTCTGGAATACAGCTGCCGGTGATCTTGAAATTTGGGGCAGTCCCCTTTTGTCGTGCTTTGGGCTCATTCTCTTGTTTTTCTTTTTTTGCATATTGCCTAAAAAAAAGCAAAAAAACAAAAACTATTTTCCTAGAAGATACCTTCACACTACTCGCACGCTACCTGTACATAGAGTTAGAACCCGGGAGTGTACGGACGGCATCGCGGACAGTGACGTGTTTCGCTTACGCTTGAGCGCCTAAAGTCCTCCTAGCCTGTGGAGTCAGCCAACACTTGTCCATGACACACTTTCTACCGTGACCGATTGGTTTTTGGCCAAATACTTTTCAAAACACTTTTCAAACTCGGTTTTCAAAATTTTCTCACAAAGTCCGAGTCATACTTCGTCTCCAAAGTCTTGGCATACTCCCCTTCTTCATGACGAAATTACGATGTAACTCAACGTGAGTACATGTCAAAACTTTGACATATCTCAACGTGGGTACATGTCGATTTCTCGACTTGACTTCGCAAGAGTTCATGACGCGTTTTCGACATGTACTAATGCGAGATCATGTCGAATTCTTGACACATACTAACGGGAGGTTATGCCGAAATTTCGCCACGAAGCGACGAGAGGCCATGCCGGATTTTCGACTCGAAGAGGGGAGAGGTCATGCCCAATTTTTTCCAGGATTTTCCTGCAAATTGTGGTCTCGTATGTTCAAACGTACTTTCGACCCTCTCTCCTCCCTAGTCTAGACGTTGACTTGGACTTGGTTTTGAAAATTTCGAGTTTGATTTGTTTTGACTTTTATGCCCATAGGTCCGTTCTCCCTTTTGATTGGTGGGTTCCACGTGCCCTATAGGACCTCTGCCGGGATTGTCCATCCCGGAGGTGAATTACAGGTGGAATACAGGGGGTCTATAGACGTAGTGATGGAACCCACTGATCCAGGAATAGTGTAGAATGCGAAAAAGAAGGTGTCCCCCTTTTCCAACCATTCCTAGGATTAATAAAAATCATTTTTATAAAAAAAAAAAAAAGAGAGCATATGCATGAGTCCGTCCTAAGCCTATCCTCTCCCCTACCTAAAACCGTTCTCTCTCCCTTTCAGCAAGCAAGTATTGGGTCAGAGTTCTGGGTGTTCGGTTAATCAGTTTCTCTTCGGTCAGGGACTCGTTTCCAGCAGTCTCAGATAGACAGTAAAAATCGTCAATTTCAACATTCCAGTAATAAGGATGGCCGATTCGGTAATCAACAATGGTGATGACCAAGTGCTAGGTGGGGCCGTCCCAGCTCAACCCATACCCCACATCTGGTATGATGTGTGTGATTGCGAGGACTGTTTGGAAAGTGATTATCAAGACTGGATCAACGAAGATGCCCCTTCGAGAAAGAAGAAGAAGAATTCCATGCAACAGAAACTAAAAGAAAGGTATGAAGCTGGAGACAAGGGTGTGGGAACTTTAGGAGAGCCCTCAGGCAAGTTCGACTATTACGTCAGTTATGCCAAGGAACCAGTCAGCCATAACAAAGTCCAGCCCGACACTCCTGCGATCACTAATCCTCTTGAGGCAAAGAGCTCGGAGTTTATTGCCACTGCAAAGTTCAACGAAAAGCTAGCAGACCTGGAAGCAGAACATAAGACTCCCATGGAACATGGAGTTAATCAAGGCAGAATCCAGGTATCTCTCGAGGAAAACTTCACCAGCATCGTCCAGGTCAACCCTCCTTTCGGCCACACAGATAAGGATGTAATGTCAAAGATCCCCTGGACCCAAAAGCCAGGCCCGTCAAACAGAAGCTTGGCCAGATTAAGCCAGAATGGTCTCTCCAGGTCAAAGAAAAGATAGAGAAGCTGCTTAGAGTGGGTTTCATTAGAGTGGTCGAATACCCGAAGTGGTTGGCCAACATAGTGACGGTAACCAAGTCGAATGGCAAAGTCAGGGTTTGTGTGGACTTCAGGGACCTAAACAAGGCTAGCCCGAAGGATGATTTTCCCTTGCCCAAGATCGATCTGTTGGTGGATACTACTGCCAGTTACGAAGTCAAGTCATTTGTGGATGGCTTTGCGGGTTACAATCAGATTAAAGTCGCCGAAGAAGATCAGGAAAAGACTGCCTTCACCAGCCCTTGGGGAACCTTTTGTTATACGGTTATGCCCTTTGGTCTGAAGAATGCCGGCACCACTTATCAGCGGGCAGTCACTGCACTTTTTCATGACATGATCCATAAGGAGATCGAGGTCTATGTTGATGATATGATTATCCATTCCAAGGGATCAGATGGTCAACACTTGGTCGACTTGAGGAAGTTCTTTAACCGGCTGCGGGAGCAAGACATGAGATTGAACCCGGCAAAATGTACTTTTGGCGTAGTTCGAGGAAAAGTTCTGGGATATATGGTCACGGAATGGGGAATTGAAGCCGATCCGAGAAAGATTAAAGCCATCATGGAGATGAAGCCACCGACGACAGTCACAGAGGTGAAGGCTTTCATGTGCCGTCTCCAATATATCAGCCGGTTCATTCACCAGCTAACCTCTATTTGTGAGCCGATCTTCAAGCTACTCAAGAAGAATCAGGAGGTCGAATGGAACGATCAGTGTCAGATCGCCTTTGAGAAAATTAAGGCCTGCTTGGTCCATCCCCCAATCATGTGTCCTCCTCATAAGGACAAGCCTTTGTTGCTATATTTGACAGTTACAGATACGGCTGTCGGAGCCATGCTCGCACAAGAGAAATCAGATTCAAAAGTGGAGAATGCCATCTACTTCGTTAGCCAGAAACTTCAGGGCAGCGAATTGAATTATTCAGCTTTAGAGAAAACCTGTGCAGCTTTGGTATGGGTGGTCAACAAACTGAGACATTATCTGTTGGCGCATACAGTACACCTGGTGTCGAAGATGGACCCCACCAAATGCCTATTCGATAAGTCTTCTCTGTCGTCAAGACTTGCGAAGTGGTCATTCTTCTTAGCCGAGTTTGATATCAAGTTTGTGACCCGCAAGGCAATCAAAGGCCAAGCTCTGTCAGATCATTTGGCAGACTTCCCGAGCTCAGAAGTGCCCGAATTCGAACCCCAGTTTCCAGACGATGAAATTTTTGTGGTAGAAGGTACAGACCGTTGGCAGTTGTTCTTTGATGGTGCCGCCAACAAGAGGGGCAATGGTATCGGCATGGTGTTGGTTGATCCGAAGGATGTACACACCCCCATTGCTATCAAGTTGAACTTCCCGGCTACTAACAACGCCGCGGAATATGAAGCTTGTATAGCCGGCCTCGAGGCAGCTTTAGAGCAAAATGTCGAAGAGTTGGAGGTGTACGGAGACTCTCAGCTAATCATCAATCAGGTGTCCAATAAGTGGAAAACTGCGGACCAGTACCTGCAGATGTACTATGCCTATATGGAAGACCTGATCAACCAATTCAATGAGGTCACATTCCACTACCTACCCCGGGACAAGAACAGGTTCGCGGACGCCCTGGCCACTTTAGCCTCTTTGGTAGAGATTCCGGAGGGAAAGTCAGTAAAGTCATTTAGGGTTGGGAGGCGTGAAAACCCTGCCTACTATTATCAAATTGAACTAGAAAAGGTCGATGACTTGTGGTATAGCCAGATCTTTCAGTACCTTAAGCATGGCGAAGCCTCGTTCCCGACAGAGGAGGATGGTAAGCTGAAAGAAGGTCTCCGCGCCAAAAGTTTGCAAGCTTTAAAAAGGTTGTCTGCACAGTACGTTATTCTGGGAGATGACTTATGGAAGAAAAGACACCGAGGGCCACTTCTACTCTGTATCAGTAAGTCTAAGGCCAGAAAGGTCATGGAAGAAGTCCATAGTGGCGCATGTGGACCACATATGAACGCCCGAGCTTTGATGTCCAGCATACTCAGGATGGGCTATTATTGGATCTCCATGGAGACTGACTGTATTCAGTTTGTGCGAACCTGCGATAAGTGTCAGCAGTTCTACAATATCAACCATATACCTCCCCATGATCTCTACTGTATGAGCACTCCTTGGCCATTCGCAACTTGGGGGATCGACGTTATTGAAAAGATAACTCCTGCCGGTAGTAACGGGCACGAATTTGTGTTGGTCGCTGTGGATTACTTCACCAAGTGGGTTGAAGCGGCATCCTACAAGGTCCTAAACTCCAAAAATGTAGCCCGTTTTATAAAGGAAAACATCCTGTGCTGGTACGGAGTTCCAAATGAGATTATTTCTGACAACGGGTCACATTTTGAGGGACATACCGACGAATTGCTTGCAGAATTCAGGATCAAGCGACATAAGTCGTCCCCTTATCGCCCTCAAACCAATGGTGTTGTCGAGGCCGCGAACAAGAACCTGGAAAGGATCATTCGGAAGATGGCCGAGAGGAGCCGGGATTGGCCTGAGAGGCTCCACTTGGCATTATGGGGCTATCGTACTTCAGTGAAAACAGCCACCGGTGAAACTCCGTTCGCTTTGACATATGGAATGGATGCCGTCTTGCCCATCGAATTAGAGATTCCCTCTCTTCAGGTTCTGCTTGCAAATGAAGTCAACGAGATAGACTGGCTTCAGAGTCGACATGATGAGTTATCTCTTCTAGATGAGCGAAGGCTTAAGGCGTTGGAGCACATCCGGGCTTATCAGAAGCGTATGGCTAGAGCCTTTGACAAGAAGGTACATCCCCGCGACATTAAGGTGGGTGATTTGGTCTTAAAAGAGAAGCCGCCGAATCAATTCAGTCCTTTGGGCAAGTGGGTGCCAGTTTGGGTTGGCCCGTATTTGGTGAAGGAGTTCTTCTCTGGTGGGGCAATGAAGTTAACAGATTTGGATGGTAACCCCTTCATGCACCTGGTGAACGGCGACAAACTGCGCCGCTATTACGTTTGAATAGAGTCTTCTCCTCTATAAAAAAATAATAAAAAAAAATAAAAAATATATATATATAATAAAAGCGCGAAAATAATGTACCCAGACGAGACTGAAAACCTCTCAAAAGGCAGTCCGTGCAAAACAAAGGGCGCACTAGGTGCTAAAGAATATACCCAACTAGACTGAAAACCCTAAAAACGGGCGGTCTAGGTAAAAAACAGGGTTGCACCACTTGTCCCCCTTCTATCTATCCCTTTCTTAAACACAAAGATAATTGGGTCGAACTACGGAGACCTGAGCCCCTTAGTCCATTTTTGTAAAAGGGGAACGTAGGCAGCCGTTCGCGGTTCGGTCTAAAAACCATAAAAATCACCAAATCCTGTCAACAGTAGTATTCTGTGATTACCAAAATGTGTCTTGATTAAGTTCTAAAGTAATTTCAACTTTCATCACATTAATACATTCATTGATGAGTTCAAGCACGGTTTACTCTCGACTCATTAACATTAGCAAAAATAATATCTTTTAAAAGTATGTCTAAACTGTCTGTGTCGGCAACAAGGGATACAATGACCGGTCACCTAATCCTAGTCACTCGTTCCCACTCCCGAACTAGCATTCTTCTTCTTCCTCTTCCTCGGTCCTCGGGAGGTCTTTATCTTAGCTATCCCAAACAATTCTGTCTCCCGTTGTCCCGGCTCAGGAATAATATGAGTCAGTGAGTCAACCAATCCGACAGCTCTCAGCGCCGCCTGGGAAGCCCTCTCCTCTCTCAAAGCTGTCCTCCGGGCCATACCCTCAGGGTCATCCCTCATCTTAGCCCTCCTCTCTACGAGTCTCTCAAAATCTTCTGCCAGATCGTCGGTCACTTTGTCTGGGTCAGTCAGTGCCTCAGCATCACGTAGCTCCCGGCTAGTTTGGTCTCCTCCTCGGGTCCCTTGGCAATGTGATTCAATGGTGTGCTGGACTGGTCCCATCTGCTCCCCATACCAAATGAGATAAAAGGTGGACAGATATGTGATCCCCCGGGTCTTCCGTATCAGTGTATGATCGGGAAATGCTGCTCCCGAAAATGCCCTGGCAAAGAATTTGAGAATCCGGACATCAGTCATGTCAAGAGGAACGGTATCCCGAGCCATCTGCTCTCTGAAACCGCCAATAACCTGCTGTGGGTACCCATACTGCCTCAGAACAAGTAAGGGGATGCTAAATGATGAAAAGTGTAATCCCGGCAGCCTCACGGCGAGTCATCACACGCCGCTCATGGTCTCAAGTCTCCATTCGGGAACCCAATACTGAATATCCGTGGTGGTATACCTGGCCAATCACATCTGCCAGCTCTCCTGTGAAGCCTCCAGAGCCACTTGCCTCTGCTGTGTAACCCAGGGTGCTGCAGTCTGCCCTGCGGGTAATGGGAAGATAAGTCTCAACCGCTCAAAGAGCCACAATGATAAGAGACTGGGGCTGCCGCGTCCCATGTGCAATGACCCTCCAGCCAGTCGGTCCATCCCATGATATGTCTCTGCCAGCAAAATGGGAACTATATCTCTCTCTCCCTGCCCGGGCCGAATCTCAGTCAGCGTGGTACCTCGGTAACCCCGTATCTGCCTAACAACTCCTAGCAGTAAACCGGAGCATACCCCATCGTACTCACAGAAGCAGTATAGGGAGATCATAATCAGCATGAAAATGTCCATGGCCGTGGAAAGGTCAAACAGCTCCGGACGTGATACAGCCAATCGGGCTATCTGAGCCAGGTCAATAAAGGACAGGTCGAGAATCAGATCGGATACCTGCTCTGTGTGAAATCCCAAGAAATCGGCCAACTGTTCAGTCAAGGGTCATGAATCTCGTGGGAAGACTGCATCTCTGAGCTCAACTCCCCCAGTCAGTGCACGGAACTCTTCAATGGTGGGTGTAAAGTCATTGTATGAAAGAGTAAAGACATTGAAATTACCCGGGATTTCGCGCGGGCGGCGCGAAACGCGGTTGTCTTTCGCGGAGGGTTGGTGTCTGAGACCTCGCTTCATGGGAAGGAAAAAATGAGGAGTCGCCACGCGGTTTTTGTATTTTGAGCCCAAAACGTTGAGAAACGGCTTTTGTGAAAATGGTGTCGTTTTTATTGGTAGCAAAAAACTTAGGAAAAGGCTTTGAAAATGGGGGTCATTTTTATTGGTAGCAAAAACGAGTAAAAAGCTTTTTTAGTACCAGAGATTGTTAGGTTCGGAGGTCGCGTTACATTTCGGGAAGAGTATATTGAGATCACCCGAAACGCCTCGCATGACGAGTCTTTCTACCTTTCTCGAAATCGTGTGTGTGTGTGTGTGTTTTTTTTGAAAAGGGGGCTTGAATGACAAGCTTAATCTTGGTTTGAATGTCAAACGTTGATTAGGTGACTTTTGTTTGAAAAGACGAGCGTTTGACTGACAAACGTCGGTTTTGAGACAGAAATGAGCGTTTGGGTGGCAAAAGTCGATTTGAGTTTGAAATGAGCGTTTGCGTGGCAAACGTCGATTTTGAGCTTTTTGAAAAGGAGATCGAATGACGAACTCCGGTTTTGAACCGGGCGAGTCATTGTTAACGATTTTTACGGGAAAAAATGTATTAAATGATTTTGAATGTCAAATAGCATCTTTTAGTTTGAAAGATGAGCGTTCGGAGGCCAAACGTCATTTCGCACATTTTGAAAGAGAGTTCGAAGGACGAACTCCGGTTTTGAACCGGGCATTACATTGTTAACGATTTTTACAGGAAAAATACGTATTAAATGACATGCAATCAACGAATCGGGTTGCGACTCGGACTTTGAAAGGTAAATACTATCACGATCCAAACGGGTCGGACTTTGTAAATGACAGTATTTAAAGCAGTATCAACGGAATCAAACGATCCGGAATTGTAAATGACGATCGACGAGCCAAACGGCTCGGAGTTGTAAATGACGATCAACGAGCCAAAACGGCTCGGAATTGTAAGTGACAAAAAGTAAATGACGATCAACGGATCGATCGATCCGGAATGGTAAATTACAGAAAAAGTAAACGGAACGGGGTCGGAACGCCGTTTTAACCCGTGATTACTTCTCTTACGGAAAGAGAAGAGGATCGAGGGGCTAAAACATATCGGACCCCATTAGACGGAGGCGTCTACATTTCAGTAACGGTGTTCGAAACGGTTATGGCGACTGGCACGTAAACCGAGACGAGATGAGAGATTAGAGAGAGGGAGTTATACCTATGGCTAGGGTCGACTCCTTTGGCTCGGAAGGTGTGTACAGGACACAAAAAGAGGTTGGAAACGGTGTTTTGTAGTGGTGAGGGACGTATTTGATCGATATACGGAGGTTTCACGCGAATCGAGGCAAAACGGGAGCTCGGGAGGGGTGAAACTGGTTTGTGCCGTGGGGTAGTGAGTTTTTTTGGGGTAATTTTGTGTTATGAAATGGCTTTGACAGCCCTCCTATTTATAGGTGAAAAATGCAGTAAGAGTCCCTGGGACTTAGGCATTTTCCGGGTATTTTTGGTATTTTGGAATTTTGAGGGCTTCTTTGGCAATTTCAGAAAATGTGCACAGTGAGTCCGGCCGGACTTTGACTGTATACCAGGGGTATTTTAGTCTTTTCCCTTTGATTTCTGATTGAAAGGTGATGTGTGGGCTGTGGCATGGCTGCCACGTGTCCCATGACTCACCAAATGCGTGGGAGTTCGTTCCTCGGTCCCGGTTTTGTCCATTTTTTAAAATAACAGTCCGGAAAATGTCCGAAATACCCCCCGAAAAGTGCCGAAAAGTGCGTTTTTCAGGGAAAGCCATACTTTTACGTGAGATGACACGTGTTAAGTACGCTTCGACGTCGGGATGCACGGGTCAGTCCCGGGACGTCTCGTTGGCTTGGCAACAGGGAGTTTAACGAGTTCTGGTTAACCTGGAGCGGGCCAGTTAACGGATTTCGGTTTTTACTTTCTGACGGATTTTGACGATCCGGATTTGGGTACTTACAGACATGCCTCTCGCAATCCCAATATCTGGACACAGCCCAGAGAAGATTCCAATCTACCGCCCACTCCTTTAATGCCCAGATGCATCTCAACCCATATCGTTGATCAATAACCCTCCTATTGGTGCTATGATGGTGGCGGGTTAGATTGACGAGATCGGAGTGAAATTGACGTTCTTTGATCTTGGATCTGTCGTTGTAATGCTCCATTACGGGTCAAAGGTCGAATCCTGGGGCTAATTTCGGGGTGGAAAATTAATTTGGTTTCTGCTATGACTGCTGGAATGTGTTTTTTACGAGTCTGCCTCCTTTTAAATGCTGGGGCTTGCTGCTCAAGAAAACCTAGCCCTCAGACTCTCCATGTCGGACGACATGGGGCTATCCCATGAAGTCCTGTGTCGGACGACATGGGAAGCCCCATCAGACACCAGGAAGAGCTGCAACTGCAGCAAACCCCTAGCGATCCAATGCTTGCTCAAAACCTGCCCAAACATGTCCAAAACATCCAAAAACCATACATATACACTCCCTTTCACTCATCGAGCCCATGGGAGAGGATCTGACATACCCAAAACACCCACAGATGCATAAACATTGCCCAATACATGCAAAACCACAAAAGTACCCAATCACATCAAAAGCCACCATTTTGTGCCTTTCTTGGGATGGACTTGTGCATATGAACAAGAAAATATACAATAAAGCAAATACTTTAGTAGTTAAGTTACAAAATAAAATAAAATAGTTGTTTTACAACCCAAAAAGCAAAAAAATAATAGTGCATGCATTGTTTTTCTTTCTCTCTCTCCCTAATGAGTCCAAAGCATGACAAAAAGGGGACCGCCGTGATCAATCCTACTCGAAATCATCCTCCTCATCCTCCTCGGAGTCACTGTCATCCTGGCCGCTGCCTACCTCCTCCTCTGAGCCGCTCTGCTCCTAGCCATCGCCGCCACCCTCCTGTGCCTCGTGAATCTCGCCATCAGAGCTATCATCCACATATCGGGTCCAAGGCCGGGGCTCGCCATAATAATCATGCCACTCAGGCACTGTGGAGAAAGGAGGCTGATAAGGATCATCCTCGCCATCATCATCAGGCTGGGGCTGCTGACTCGACCCACCCGCCTGTGAGCTAGAAGGAGCATAAGTCGGCCTAGGCCTCTTCTTCGGAGGCACGACGTCACCAGGCTGGGAGCTGCATCTCCCCTTCCAATGCTCTGCGCTCTTCTGAAATTGGTGCAACATCTTCACAGCCCCGGTGAGCGCCTTGGCCACCGCCCTGTAAGTCTTGGCTGGAACCTGTTGAATGAACACAAAAGAGGCAGTCAGAAGGAATCAATACAGACAGTGAAGCAGTAAAAGGCTTGAACAAAGCAGAAAAGAAAAGAATGCTCACAGAGGTAGTCCCGCGGGGAAGCCACAGATGTGGATGAGTCTCAGACATATCAAACGAGGAACGGCGGATGACACCCCCGGCCTCATACTCAAAAAATCGGGGAGGCATCGGTATCTGCATCCCCGCTGCCCTCCTAGCAGCCATGACCTGAGGAGTCACTAGCCGAGTAAAGATAAACTAGCCATAGTCTCCATCATCAGACAGCTCAGCAGCGTCAATACCTGTCCGCAAGCGCTCCAAGTCAGGAAGAGCCCGGGTATACCAAATCCCCTCAGGAGGATCGTGAGGAACGCGAGCGGCGGCACCATATCCATGCTTCCAACAGACTCTCTCTCCCAAATACAGTCAAAACCTCGGGTGACTCCCAAATACAGTCAAATCCTCGGGTGATTCCCAAATACAATCAAATCCTCGGGTGACTCCCAAATACAGTCAAACCTCGGGTGACTCCCAAATACAGTCAAAACCTCGGGTGACTCCTAAATACAGTCAAACCTCGGGTGACTCCCAAATACAGTCAAATCCTCGGGTGACTCACAAATATAGTCAAATCCTTGGGTGACTCCCAAATGCAGTCAAACCTCGGGTGACACACAAATACAGTCAAACCTCGGGTGACTCCCAAATACAGTCAAATCCTCGGGTGACTCCCAAATACAGTCAAACCTCGGGTGACTCCCAAATACAGTCAATCCTCGGGTGACTCCCAAATACAGTCAAGCCTCGGGTGACTCCCAAATACAGTCAAATCCTCGGGTGACTCCCAAATACAGTCAAACCTCGGATGACTCCCAAATACAGTCAATCCTCGGGTGACTCCCAAATACAGTCAAATCCTCGGGTGACTCCCAAATACAGTCAAATCCTCGGGTGACTCCCAAATACAGTCAAACCTCGGGTGACTCCCAAATACAGTCAATCCTCGGGTAACTCCCAAATACAGTCAAATCCTCGGGTGACTCCCAAATACAGTAAAAACCTCGGGTGACTCCCAAATACAGTCAAATCCTCGGGTGACTCCCAAATACAGTTAAAACCTCGGGTGACTTTCAAATACAGTCAAACTTCGGGTGACTCCCAAATACAGTCAAACCTCGGGTGACTCCCAAATACAGTCAAATCCTCGGGTGACTCCCAAATACAGTCAAATTCTCGGGTGACTCCCAAATACAGTCAAACCTCGGGTGACTCCCAAATACAGTCAAACCTCGGGTGACTCCCAAATACAGTCAAAACTTCGGGTGACTCCCAGATACAGTCAAACTTCGGGTGACTCCTAAATACAGTCAAACCTCAGGTGACTCCCAAATACAGTCAAACCTCGGGTGACTCCCAAATACAGTCAAACCTTGGGTGACTCCCAAATATAGTCAAAACCTCGGGTGACTCACAAATACAGTCAAAACCTCGGGTGACTCCCAAATACAGTCAAACCTCGGGTGACTCCCCTAAAAAATAGTCACTTTTGGGTACAAAGCCCGTGGCCGCTCATTAGCGCCACCTCTTTGACGAACTATGATTCGGATTGATTCCCCCACGGGATACGTAGGAATCCTTTTCATAAAAGGTCCAGCCACTTGACCATCTTGGTCATCTCATTCCCCGCCGTTTGTGTTCGGCCCGGGATTCTAATTTTATCGACGACCCCACTTCTCGCAAAAGTGACGTCGCCGAGGGGCTCTGTGAGTACCCCGACCCGAACTCGTGTTTTGGATCCGCTCTCCATAATTGGCATTATTTTTGGGCTCATATTATTTGCTAAAAAGCACCTTGAACCCAAAATAATCCATTTAATCACTTGATCCATTGGGCCTGCCTTCCTGCGGCTCAAATTGTCACAAAGATGTACGTTGTCATCCGACATAGGACGACCCCAAGGCGGTGGAAACTTTCTATCATCCGACAAGGGATCTCCCATCAGCATGCCTATAATTAAAGGGCATGGCTGATCATTTAAGGAGGACTTTTGGCAAGTAAGAAAACTCTGCTAAAATCAACACTCACTCTCTCTCTCATACACATACACTCACCTCCCTCCTCACACACACACACATCCAATCCAAGATCCAAAGAAAGCTTTCCTTTGTTGGTGTGTTGAAGGGGTAAACACCATACTATTAGTGACTTTACCTTATGGACTACAATAGGTAGCCACTAAACCCTCTCTCTCTCTCTGATTAACTCTTGCATATTCATTTATATCATCTCGCATGCTTATATGTCTTGACATTATGTGAAATATTTGGGATTTTGCATGATAAAGGTGGTGGAGAGGTGAATCTTCCATATTCACTTCTCCCCACCTCAGATCTAAACATTAGGTGGCATTAGCACCATTAAAGTTTGAATCTTGGTTGGTTTCCATTGAGTTAGGAGGTGATGGCTATATGACAATGGCCATAGATATGTGATTCATCACATTTGGCCATTAAAGCCATGTGATCCTCACATACTACTCACGTAGTGTTACTATTTTACTGTTTCCAGTTGATAACATAGCTTAGTTTTGCATTGAGAACAAGTTGGAATCAATCTGGCTGAAGGGCACTGAAACAGGCCTCTGGTGTCAGACGACACAGGATCCCTCAAAGGATCCTGTGTCATACGACATGCAGTTCCCAGAAGGTCATCTGGCTTTCAAGGACTTCAGATCCACTCAGATCGGTTCCCTTTTGTGACTCAAAGCTTGTTCAAGTAGCTTTAGTTTCAGTTACCACTACTTAGGGAGCCTAAGGTCTATTTGGGTGCAATAAATTGATGGAGGCGGTTTGCCATATGACATGGACATTCTCGGGTGTCTTATGTCATATGACATCCGTATCATTAAAAGTCAATCTTGACTTTGCTCACTCCAATCAACCCCAAAATGAGCTTAGACCCTGAGTAGTGTCTCTTCATAGTTAAAATAATCTTGTCCCAGATTCCAGAGTAGCTTTGGTGTTGTAAGAGGCAATCTGACCAGGAGGCTTCCTGTCGTCCGAAATCCCTATCTGAGGAAGACCTGTGTCGGACGACATCCAAGCTTCCTGAGCAGACTGTCTCCAACCCTTGCCTTGTAATGCAAGTCATCATATGTAAAGGGTCCTGTTTATTGACACAAATCACACACACTTGGGATGTTTATAATTGTCCAATGTTTGATTGAAAGTCTCGAAAGAGGCGTGTTGGGTGAACTCCCAAGTTCTTCCCAACACGTAATCTGACCCCCGAACCCAAAATCTCTTTAAAAAATGTTTTTCAATGTTTTCCTTTAAAAACGGTGTGGCGACTCCCAAAACTCAAAATTCAAAAACAACAAAAAAAAACAAGAAACATCCTTTTTCCTTACAAAACGGAAATGTTGTTTTTTCAGAGGGCGTTCATTCAATTACTTGATTAAATTCTAAATATGGATTGAAGTTTTACTCAAAAGGACATGATGGTTCATGCAAGATTATCCCATTGACACAACAGAGCGTTTTATGTCGCATAACCGTGTTGGATCTACTTGTGTATTCATGTCTTGGTTAAGCGTTAATTTTGCTTACCATTCATCTTTTGTGTGAAGAAAAATTTTCTGTGAAAAGGGTCTTGCTTGGCCAATTATGAACAGCTGCCTTTTGGAAAAAGTTGTGAATAGTGACTGCACGGCCGTGCAAGTTATAACGCACGGCCGTGTAAACACTGTTCACATATTTTCAAGAAAATTTCAATTTGGTTCGGCCGTGCACTAATGAACTGGTGCAACTCTAATTCATTTCTAGAGTATTGTGTTAAATTATAATTATAAATTTTTGGTTTTACTCAAAAGGCTTTCAATTCTTAATGTAAGATTATCCCATTTTGAACATAGCCACCATCATTGGATGCGTTGTGAGTTTGTTCAAATGCATAGCCACGCATTTAAAAATGTGTTGTGAGTATGCGGATCTACTTGCTTTTGTTGAATATTGATTCACCATTAAGTTAAGAATTGATAGTCAAAATTTGGAAATTTTGACGTGTAGGGTCTGCTCGGCTGAGCACACCCCTTGACTCGGCCGAGCACCCCATTTGTATCAGCACAACGTTTGAAAATTTTGGAAAAGGCGCCATCCAACGGTCATGATGCTCGTCCGAGCACCCCTAAGACTCGGCCGAGCATAAGGGATCAGAAAGGGGTGTTTTCTGGAGTGTTTTGCTCGGCCGAGCACTTTCCTTGACTCGGCCGAGCACGAGTGTTTTGCTCGGCCGAGCACTTTTCTTGACTCGGCCGAGCACCACTTGATTTTTGCCAAATTTTCAAATTTTTAATTATTTTGCTATTTTGGTCAATTTTCATTCATTATTTGAGTAAAAGTATACATTAATTTGTGCCCTATACTCTGATTAATTATATGCTTAATAATTTCATTCATTTCTAAACAATATTGTCGCCAAAGTGATTTACGTTGTTTAGATACGAAATTGTAAAGTGATGAATGTTTATATTGATATGTGATAACATGCTTGTTTCCCAAAGGAGACCTTGTTGTTGACTAAATATTTACATTCATGGGGTAAAATTGAATAAAACGTTTGGTTATTTTGAATACTTTGAACCATCCCAAAGGAAGGCGGGTATTTAAAATGAGTTTTTATATTCTTTATTGTCGGGTAACAAATACTTTAAATGTTAGGACATTTTTAATATTTGAACCGGCCCAAAGGAAGGCAAGTATTTGAAATGTGTTGTTTTATGAGTCAATTTGCAATCCAAAGATTAGTTTTGATGTCATGTTGATTATCTTTTTGATGGGATTCATTGATATAATTAATCACTTTATTCATTATGTAGTTTCTTATACATGTTTTGTATTCATTCTTTGTTCTTATTTCCAACAGATTTAATAAACGCTTCATTTATTACTACTGCTATGAACAATGTTCCGATGCTTAATGGGATTAACTTTAAAACTTGGAAAAATAATATAACGATGATCTTAGGCTATATGGACATCGATCACGCATTAGGGGAACCAAGTCCCGCTGCTCTCACTAAAGGAAATACCGTTATAGAACGGAAAAATGTTGAGCAATGGGAACGGTTCAACCGCATGAGTCTAATGATCATGGAAAATGCAGTTTCGAAGACATTTTTGGACAATGTCTCTGAGATCGAAAATGCTGAGTTTTTTTTTTGAATTCTTGTGGAAACTTGTTTCCATACGGTACAAGGGTGAGGAAAATCTTCGGGAGTACATTATTGAATTATTTCAATTTTCGATCAAACTAAAGGCACTTAAGTTAGAGATTTCGGAAGATTTGCTCGTGCACTTAGTTTTGATCTATCTTCCTCCTCAATTTGGTCCTTTTGAGGTGACCTGTAAATGTCAAAAGTACAAGTGGAATATTAATGGATTACTTTCACATATGACATTAGAGGAAGATAGGATGAAATATCTTAAATTAGAAAGTACTCACTCAGCATTTACTTCTTCTCGTGTGATTAAGAGAAGAGGGAAGAAAATTGCGGTTGCAAGTAAGAAGCATAAGGGATCATTTAATGATCATAAAGTCAAGAAATGCTTCTTTTGCAAGGACCTTACTCACATGAAGAACGACTACCGTAAGTATCGCGAATGGCAAATTCAGAATGGTATGTCGTTTGGTCTTGTTTGTACTACGGCAAATTTGATTTCAATTCCTTAATATGCATGGTGGTTGTATTTGGTGCAACAACTCACATTAGTTCATGTATGCAGGGTTGCCTGAATTACCGAATCCCCAGTAAAGATGAGAAATACATCTATATGGAAGCTGGAAATTCGGTTGAAGTTATAGGCATAGGGACTTTTAGATTAATGATAAGTACTGGCTATTATTTTGTATTAAATAATACATTCATTGTACCATCTTTTGATGGAATTTAAGATCTATCACAATTTTGGACAAGGAAGGTTACTCTTGTTCTTTTGATAATAATAAATGTGATCTTTATTTTAAATTCCAAACTTGTCGGTATTAGTACTTTGTCATATATCGATAATCTTAATTTACTTGACACAGTCAAGAAAATGAATGAGTCCCATAATAATGAAACCAAAACTAAAGGCACTAAGCAAAAGTTATCAAGTGAAAATTCTTGTATTCTATGGCATAGGCGTTTGGGTCATATCTCCAAAGGGAGAATTGATAAAGCTTATGTCAGAGGGAATCCTAAACCAACTTGATACTCCGGATAAAACCTTTTGCATTAAGTGTTTTAAAGAAAAATTTACAAACATTAAAAGAAATAGGATCTTTGAGAGTATCAAACATCTTGGAACTAATTCATATGGACATTTGTGAACCATTCACTAACCCTTCATGGAATGGTCAACAATTTTTCATTACGTTCATCGATGATTACTCTCGTTATGGATACATTATTTTCTTCATGTAAAGTCTCAATCATTGGACGTATTGGGTAAATAACGTCCGGGTCCTTTATACTCGCTATCTTGAAGTGTGTGAGATTGTCCCTCACTAAATCATGCCGGGCAAACCTAGCATAGTGTAGTGGAGAGACATAATAGAATCCTTAAGGATATGGTAAGAAGTATGTTTTCTTGTACTTCTTTACCTCACTCATTATAGGCGATGCATTAAAAAATCGCAGCTTATATTCTCAATAGAGCACCTTCCATTAGGTTTAGCCCTATTTTAGGGTTTGCTAAGAGATCTAGGGGATATAAATTTTATGACCCGAAAACTAGAATATTTTTCGAGACTGGCAATGCTAGGTTCTTTGAGGATGTTGAATTTAGTGGGAGAAAAGGTAATTAGATTTTGAATTTGAAGAATTAGAGGAACCACTCTATATTCCTTCAACTTTAGTTCCTGTTGAAAATCAAGTAATTGCACCTGAAATTCAACAAGAACATACAATTCAAAATGATATAGAGACTCCCGTAAATAACGGACATCATGAAAATGATTGTACATAAGGAAATTCAACAACCTCTAAATGAGGATGAACCAGTGCCCTTAAGGAGATCTACTAGAGAAAGAAGAAGTGTTATTTCAGATATTTATGATGTGTATCTTGCGGAGAATGAGGACACCTTAGGTTTAGTGGGAGATGAACCAATCACCTTCCATGAAGCCATTAATAGTCCTAATTCTCATAAGTGGATCAATGCCATTAATGAGGAGTTAAAATCAATGAAAGACAATGACATTTGGGATCTTGTCCCATTACCTGAAGGTGTAAAACCTATTGGTAGTAAATGGATATTTAAAATCAAAAGGGATTCGCAAGGTAATGTGGAAATATATAAGGCACGTCTTGTTACTAAGGGATTTACTCAAAAGGAAGGCATTGATTATAAAGAAACATTTTCTCTGGTATCTTCTAAAACCTCTTTTAGGATCATTATGTCATTAGTGGCACATTATGATCTTGAGCTTCATCAAATGGATGTTAAGGCGGCTTTTCTCAATGGAGACATTGAGGAAACCATCTATATGAGGAAACCAGAAATGGTGACCGATTCAGATCAAACTAATGAATTAGTTTGTAAACTTAAGAAATCCATTTATGGTCTCAAACAACTTCTCGTCAATGGTATTTAAAATTTAATCAAGTTATTCTTTCATTTAGTTTTGAAACGAATCTTGGTGAAGATTGTGTATACCATAAGTTCAATGGGAGTAGATTATAATTTTGGTCTTATATGTGGATGATATTATACTTGCTAGTAATAATAAGGACCTTCTAAAGGAAACTAAGAAATCTCTCTCAAATAAATTTGAGATGAAAGATCTTGGTGAGGCATCTTTTGTATTGGGAATCCAAATTCATCGTGATCGTTCACGAGGTATTTTGGGATTATCTCAAAAGGGCTATATAGAGAAGGTATTACAAAGGTTTAGCATGGAAAATTGTAAACCACATGACACCCCTGTCTCTAAAGGAGATAAATTCAGTTTAAAGCAATGCCCCAAAATTAATTTTGAATCCAAGTATATGGAAAATATCCCTTATGCACCGGCAGTAGGAAGCTTAATGTATGCGCAAGTCTGTACTCGTCCAGACCTTGCATTTATTATTGGGATGCTTGGTCGATACCAAAGCAATTCGGAAAGAAGAACATTAAGTCGCATCCAAAAGAATGATGAAGTACCTATAAAACATTAAACTACATGCTTATGTATACAAAGTCGGATCATTTTGAGATCATTAGGTATTTCGATTCTGTTTTACTGGATGCAAAGATGTCTAAAGACATCATATGGTTATGTCTCTTTTTGAAGAGAAATAAGTATAAAATGAACAAATAGATATACAACTTATAAGATCAAACTCCATGTTATTGGATCCATTTTATAAAGTGTTATCTCTTTTGATGTTTCACGAGCATACTGCTCATATGGGTGAAATGACTTTTGATAATTCATAATATAGTGGGAGTTTGTGTTGTGCTTTATTTGCTATTTATTTTATTCATATTGATCTCATTTGGTTAATAAGGACTAGTTGATGGAATATATGTATATGTTTTAATATATATTCATTAAGTGTTCCATGCTATACATCTATACTTAATCTATGTCATTTAATTGAACATATATATGTAATTAATGTGGGTTTAGTTGCGAATCAATTACAACGACTGCCCCTTTAGTTCCTATACTTGTGAAACTAATGGACGAGATTGTTTTAGAATGACAATGAAGTGCACATATGGATTGTCATTTACATTATGAATATGATTTTATAAGGATTTGTTAAAGTATAAACACATGTTTGGGCAATCCAAGTGGGAGATTGTAAGAACATGGATTGCAAAATGTGTATACTTAATAAATATAAGTGACATGTAGACGTACATGTATAATCATTAAAATAATATTATTGTAAAGTATAGAATATTAATTAAATGTGTAGAATTCCCGAGGTGGAAATTACCTATTTATGATGGGCAGAATGGTAATTTCACACCGCTTAATTGAAAGGGTGTAGTCCCTTGATGAGGTGCCATTGTTTCCTATATATAAAGGCCTACCATCAGCCTAGAAACTACTACATCATCCTTATATACTCTCTCCATAATCTGAGTTCAAAAGGAAGGCATTCATCATCAAGAAGATCTACATTTCCCTCCTTAATTTTCTTCTTCTTCTCTTCCTTCCTTTGCAAGAGCAATATCAAGTAACAAGATGAGCTCAACAGGTATCACGCTTCCGCCTTCATCTTCTTCTCTTACTTAATCTAGGCTTGAGTGCTTTCGGGTTATTGGAATAGGAATGTTCCAACATTATTGCCATGAAGATTTTGTTTCTATCTACCTATTCATATCTTTATAACTTTAAAGATTTTTAGAAAGAGATATTTAGGAGGATGATTTAGAGAGTAAAATCAAGGAAAAAAATTATTATAGCATAAGTAGAATTTTGACTAAGCTAAGCATAATGTAGAGAAGAATGAACTTTTGGATCATAAGCTTGGTATAAAGAAATTTTCATTTTTTAGAGTGCTTTGTGAAAAAGGGATTATTGCATGAAATGTACAATTAAGAAGAATGATCACTTATTCACAATTTAGAAGTATTCATAGGAACCGAGATGCACTTTTTGAATCACAAAAGATGGAAATGGAGGATGATAGTGGAAAATTTTGTCAAGGCTAACAATTTATCTTATTTAAACGTGTTATAGTTTGCAAAAGACTTAAGTGATTTTAAACCTTTCAAGTAGGATACATTGTGGTAGCGAACCCCATGTTCCTAATACTTAGATCAAAAATACTTAATATTATTTCCATTTGGAAAGAGCGCATCGTCGCAGCGAACGCCGTGCCCCGAGTTACTAAGGAAATAATATCTTGTCACTTTTAAGATTAAATTTCGTTGCATTGATTTAGTGGAAATGGAGAGATGGATTTTTAAATGAAGGTTTGTGATTCAAGAAGATGCAAAACGGATGTGGATACTTCTAAGAAGAGAATAGACATCAATATTTTGAAGTGTACATTTGAAGAAATATTTACAAGATTTCACAAAATAAAATAACCAAGAGCTTATGATGATCAAGAAAAATTCAACTAATCTAAATAATGCTTTGTCTTAATAGAATCATATATAATGATATACTAACTTATGAAACTTCAATATACTTTCTAAAATATTCCTAAGTTTCTTTTTCTAATAATTTCTAAGTTTATAGAAAATATGAAGAGAATGGGAAAGACATTATCCTAAGGCATTTGGCAAGCATAAGGATGAGAAATTTTTGTCATCAAAGGGATTTTATTTTTTTTTGAAAAACATGATGCATACATAAAGAAAGATAAAAGAAATGCAACTAAGAAAAACTAAACTAAAAAGAAATAAAAGTAAAAATATATAGATACCCCCCCACTTGAGGTAAACATTGTCCTCAATGTTTTAAAGACAAATGAAAGAGGTGAGGGTGAAGAAGTACCTACAAAACAGAGTTAGAATATAACATAATAATAAATAATAATAATATATAAATACAAATATATATATATATATATATATATATATATATATATATATATATATATATATATATATATATATATATATATATATATATATATAAAGACAAATATCAAAAATTAAACAGTTGTCCCCGGCAACGGTGCCAAAAACTTGTTAGTCTTAAACCTGACGGTTCTTTTTAAATACCGTAAGTGCACGGGCTATAATAGTATAGCTAATGCAAGTACGGGTCGATCCCACAGAGACAAGGTTTACTTTGTATGATACTTATCTTTATATAAGTATATAGATAAAATGATTGGGGGAGATATGAATTGGTTTGTGAAAATACTACAAACATACAAAAACTACTCTAACATATAATAAAAGTATTCTCGGGATTGAGATTCGAACACATATATTCATCAAATAATCATGCTTTAAATAAAGGTTTTCATCAAAATAACAAGGATGGTACATTCAGCCTATACTACTTCTCACGATCAAGCAAGTAGTATTTGTATTCTTCACTAACTATGCCCTATATCTCGATGACCCATAATTAGTAAGAATCCATTAGTGCTTTATAAAGTCCACGTACTTTCCATTCAAAGAACATCCCTAGGCCATTAAACTACTCTCGTGATTAATGAAACCCAGTTTACTTCATATGGTTCGGCTAACCGAGATTCACAGCTACGTTCTTCTCTTGATGAACTAGGGTTCATACAAATACAGACGTCTTTATATTTGTAAGAGTTTAAAAATAATATGAAGAAATTGTTTTAAGATGAAAATGTCAAAAATCAAGGATGATACGCTAAGTTGTGCTAATTACTCATGGGTGAAGGCCTAGCACAAATATTTTAAAACCAACACGGCCTATCTCTTGAGGGTCCGTTTATAGGTATTCTCGTCCATCACACGAGTAACCCGGTTCACCTCTCGAGGGTTCCGTATTAATCAAAATCCATTAAGTCCAAGTTATACTCACGTATTCTCCACTAAAGGATCATCCCTAGGTGAAATTACCCGGATCCGAGATGCAGCGCGATCGCGCCCCGGCATCTGGCATTTTCGATTTGGTTCGCGTTTTTCGTCTGCGTTTGTGTTCGCATTGGAAGTGTCTCGCTGTGTTTTGCTTGTAGAGTCGCCACGCCGTTTTGATTAAGCCCAAAACATTGAGAAAAGGCATCAGTTTAAAAATAAATTGTTTTTGTGTGATGAGATTTTGAGTTCGGAGGTCAGGTTACTCCTCGGGAAGAGAATATTAGAATATTAGAGCTCACCCGAGTAGCCTTGTAAAAACGATTCTTTCGATACCCCTTCTTTCTTTAAATGTTGTGTGTGTGTACTTTTAAAAATGCATGATGTGTCGGATGTCTACATTGTACACTACGTAGTGAAATATATTGAAATAGTGTGGTAAAAAAACCTTACCAATGTTGGTTCGTGTCTGTCTTCCGCTGGAGAATAGTGTTTGAGGATGGAATAGTGTTTCGGGACGGACCGAAATTGCTTTGGGATGTGCCGATTGTCTGCGGACAGAGCTTCGGCGTGCCTCGGGATTGTCAAGTGTGTACTCGAGCAGAGTTTCGGCGTGCGTTGGGATTGCAAGGATCGTCGGCTGGATTCAGGCAGAGGTTCGGCGTGCGTCGGGATCATCGGTTGCGTTCGAGCAGAGTTCCGGCGTGCGTCTGAATTGCCGATTTGGCTCGAAAAGGGCCGGGACGCCTCGGGAAAGACCAGGCAAGGCTTCGGAGTACCACGAGGGGCCTCAAAATACCTCGAGAGTGCCTTGGAGCAGCGCGGGAGCGCCTTGGGAGCGCTCGGAAGGGCTTCGAAGCATCACAAGGGAGCTCGGAAGGCCCCGGAAGGAACCGAAAGGGACCAGGAGTACCTCAAAAGGACTTAGAGGGGGAGCCAGAAGGCTTAGGGAGAGAGGAGAAGAGGATGGTGTCAAAAATGAGGGAGGGGAAGCCCTCTATTTATAGTGTGAGAAAAATTGCAAGAAGGTCCGTACGGACCTTCTAGGAAAACCAAAATTTTAGTTTTTTGGGATTTGAGGGAATAATGTGGACTTTAAGAGGATTTTTGTAATAATTATGTCTGGATACAAAGAGGTCCGTACGGACCTTTTAGCATTCAAATATGTTCGTACGGACCTTCCATGCTTTTGTAATTGTGATGGCAAGCTAGTTCTCGTCGAGAGCTTTCCAATCATATATGGCACGTCTCAATCGGAGTTCGTATGAAGGAGTTATGACCTCCGGAAGTTTACCCTTGGTTTTGTCGTATGCTTGGATGGAGAGCGATCCAGATTGGAGTACTTACAGAAGCCCTTCGGCGACGTCACTTATGAAAGAAGTGGGTCGTCGATAAGATAAGGGTCCTGATCTGGATCACTTGCTGGGAGAGGATGTGACCGCGTAGGCTAGTTTGTGAGGACGTGGCAGTGTCCTTTTGTGTGACCGTTTAGGTCAGTTGGCTGAACCATGTGATAGGATTCCTACGTATCCCTAAGCGGGAATCAAGTCTGATCGTAGTTCGGGTGTGGGGTGAGTGTTGTAGTGCACGAGGACGTGTGATATCCTCTGATTGAGACTCTGTGCGTGGACGTGGTGGTATCCTGTGGGTGACCGTTTAGGTCGCTGGACCCTGTGATAGGATTCCTATGTATCCCTAGCGGGAATCAAGCCTGATCATAGTTCGGAGTCGTGACTGTTTGAAGGGGTCTACCTGATTATGACTGTTTGAAGGGGTCTACCTAATTGTGACTGTTTGAAGGGGTCTACCTAATTGTGACTGCTTGAAGGGGTCTACCTAATTGTGACTGCTTGAAGGGGTCTACCTAATTGTGACTGTTTGAAGGGGTCTACCTAATTGTGACTGTTTGAAGGGGTCTACCTAATTGTGACTGTTTGAAGGGGTCTACCTAATTGTGAAAATGTTTTGGAACATTTATGCGGTCTTCCGGACCGGGTAGTTTAAAGCCTTCCGGGCTATGGATGATGATTTGGAAGGTTTATACGGTCTTTCAGACCGAGTGATTTAAAGCCTTCCGGGCTGCGGATAGTGATTTGGCTGATTTATGCGGTCTCCCAGACCGAGTGATTTAAAGCCTTCCGGGCTGCGGATAATGCTGGTGATGGTGAAATTGTGAGTAGAGGCGTTTGTGCCTTAGGATGTGTGTTCGTAGGCATTTGTGCCTTGGAGTTTGTTTGTGGAGGCGTTTGTGCCTTGGGATTCATGTTTCGGGGGTGTTTGTGCCTTGGGGTTTGGGCTTATGTTGACGGCCGGTGCTGGGGATATGTACTTCCGTACGGTCTTACATTGATGGTCGGAAAAGGCGAGGAGCATCTAAGTTGATTTTCTTTGAAGGTGTCTGTACCCTAAGTGAGACTGTTTGGGGGGTGTTTACCCTATGTTGAGACCTAGTTTAGGAGTATGACCCTAGGTTGAGACTATTCTAAGGCGTCTGGACCTAAGTTGAGTTTGATGGCGCATTTTGTGGATCCTGTATGGAACTTTGTTTGTGGGAATTTTTGGAAAGGCATCATGCCGTGCTGGGATTCTTCTTTTATGTAGCATTTATTACAGCTATGTCTTGCATTTGAAGTTTATTGACATCCCTTTGCTGTGTTTACCTGCAGGAGGAGGTGCCTGTGACCGAAGTCGCTGAAATGATGAGGTCGTGCTGGTGTTTTTGAACGCAGTCGTTGAAATGATGAGGACGCGATGGCGCCTTTTTCTGAACTTGCGGTGAGGGCGAGGTGGCGCCTCTGTCTGAACTTGCGGTGAGGGCGAGGTGGCGCCTCTGTCTGAACTTCCGGTGAGGGCGAGGTGGTGCCTCTGTCTGAATTTGTGGTGAGGGCGAGGTGGCGCCTCTGTTCAAACTTCTGATGTGGGCGAGGTGGCGCCTCTGTCTGAACTTGCGGTGAGGGCAAGATGGCGCCTCTGTCTGAACTTGCGGTGAGGGCGAGATGGCGCCTCTGTCTGAACTTGCAGTGAGGGCGAGGTGGCGCCTCTGTCTGAACTTGCGGTGAGGGCGAGGTGGCGCCTCTGTTTGAACTTGTTGTGAGGATGTGGTGCTGCCTCTAGCTGAGATAATGAGGATATGGTGCGGCCTCTGGATGAGATGATGAGGACGTGGGGCACCTCTGACCGAGTTGTTGAAATGTTGAGGATGTGGGGTGCTTCAGGTGCTGGGCAAGGAGAGGAGGGATGGCTCGTCTTCTCTTTCCTTCTTCCTTCTTACTCCTACGAACTTCTTGGACTATCCGGTCGAGGAAGGTGCTGGGTTCACCGAGGATGATGAGGTGGCTGGCGGAGGCGCCGAGATGCAGAAGTCTTTACCAGGCGGTGGTGCCGATGACTTAGAGTAGGACTCCCCCTTTTTTTTCTGTTCTGTGCACTATCTGCTTTTTTGTTGCAGGCGGGGTATTATGAGATCTTCCGGTGCCAGCCGTGGGGCTGGGAGGATGAGGCCATGTTCGGTTATCCCGCCATGCTGTGCTGGGTCCGTTCTTTGAGGAAGAGGAAGACGAGCAGGGGAAAGGTCACTGTTACATATAAGGATGTGCAGCAATACCTGGAGAGGACGATGCGGAGAGGTTTTATTTGTACCCTTGGACTCGGTATGATGAGGATAAGTCGGAGGGAGCCCCACAGGTGAAATGGCAGCGGAAGTTTCTGCGGGGTCTTACTTGTGACTCCATGTTCTTGGGGGAGAGGGTATTCTACAAGCATGGCGCAGGTGTGCCTCCTATGGCTCCGAGGGATCCACCCTTCCATATGATGAGTCCTCTTGATATGGGCGTGCTGGGGTATGAGAGGTACCGGGCCGGCGTGAGCGCTGAGGAGTTCGTCCTAGAGGGTGAGGAGTATGCGGCCTTTGTTAGGCGGAAGCTAAGGATGCCACCGGTGTTGGTAAGGGAGACGCAAACTGGCTCGTCACGTCTGCCAGACTTCATGTATGTTCGCGGAGACTCTTCGAGGAGGAGGGTGTTCGTGCCCATCCCAGAGCATGGTCCTGCGGTTCTTCGCGGAGCGCAGCGGCGTTCGCGCCGATGCCTTCGAGGAGGTCTGTGGATACTCTTTCTTTGAGGGCTGAGCCAGGGCCACCGCCTGAAGTGCCGGTTCGGGGGCAGAAGATCTTTGATGTGGGGACATCTTCAGGGGCCCAGAAGCCGCAGACCTTTCATCAGTTCTTTCCTCCGCCGGACGCGCAGGGTGAGGGTTCGTCCTCGCATCCCTTCTTTGATCCTTTCACCGGGTTTGACCCTTCTGAGTACTTTGAGTACCCGCACGAGGAGGGGTGCCGTATTCTGATGACGAGGATGTGACTGCCGAGTTTTTCGAGATGTCGGATTTCTCATTTGTGGAGGATGATGATGATGATGAGTCGGATTAGGGCTCTTTTGCCTTCCCTCTTTCCATTTTTTTTTGTTTTGTAGAGCAATAGACATTTTGTACCTGTAATAAAACACTTGTATTTGCACAACAAAGTATTTTATTTTAAGCGGTAATGACGTATTTGTGATTCCCGGGATTGACCTAGGAATTGTTGCTAGCTTATTATTATTTTTTTGCATGTCGCATGAGCTGGGAATGCATTTGTGGTTAGTGGAGGCTGAGGCAGCTTTGGCAGGTTTTCTGAGCAGTTGGGGGCTGAAGCAGCTTTGACAATTTCATGAGCGGTGGCGGGAGTGATGTCTCCTGGGACTGTAAGTACCCCAATCTGGATCACTCCCTTTCAAACACCCGGGAAACACCGCAGACTCATCCACGCAGTCTCAGAGACCTCTCCCACTCAAAACCCTCTCAAACCCCCAACCAAACCAAGGGAGGAGCCCTCACAGGATAAAAAGGGACAAAAGGACCTTTCGGGAATTTTCGGGGAAGCTGGAAAAGCAATATAGGTCCGTACGGACCTCTTTGTTTCCATAATTACTTGAATCCTTAAAGTCCACAATATTCCCTCAAATCCAGGAGAAATGATTACCCTAAATGCGAGACTTGGTCCGTACGGACCTCTTTTGCATGTCAAGATGGTCCGTACGGACCTCTTTGCGGGACATCATCATTTCCGAATATTCACCATCATTGCATATTCCCTCAAATCGAGGAAAACCAAAATCTGGATAACCAAGGAGGTCCGTACGGACCTCTTTGCACCAAATACGAGACTATAAATAGAGGGCTCCCCCTCCTCATTTTTCACACTTCCCACTTCTCTCTTCCTCCCTAAGCCTTGGCTCCCCCTCTAAGACCTTTCGAGGCATTCCGGCCCCTTCGGATCCTTCCGAGGCCTTCCGAGCCCCTCGAGGTGCTCAAAGCCTCTCCGGCGCTCCCGAGACGCTCCCGCGCTGCCCCGAGGCACTCTCGAGGTACTACGAGGCCCCTCGTGGTACTCAGAGGCCTTGCACAGTCTTTCCCACGGTGTCCGGCTCTTTCCGAGTCAAACCGGCGATCCCAAACCTTGCCGAACCTCTGCGCCGAATCCAACCAACGATTCCAACGCACGCCGAACCTCGCCCGAGTGATCCCGACGATCCCCACGCACGCCGAACCTGCGCCCCGACGCAGCCTACAGCCTCAACTCACGCCGAAACTCGTCGCGGACAACCGGCATCCCGAAGCAATCCGGAACGCTACTCAGGCCTCAAACACTATTCCCCTGCGGAAGACAGGACACGAACCAACATTGGTAAGGCTTCCTTCCTATTCTATTTCAATACATTTCAATACAATGTAGACATCCGATACGGACATGCATTTTTAAAAGCACACACACACACACAACTTTTTAAAGGATATTAGGGGTATCCAGAAAGACTCGTTTTACGAGGCTACTCGGAGTGAGCTCTAATATTCTAATATTCTCTTCCGAGGAGTCATCGACCTCCAGAACTCAAAATCTCATCACACAAAAACAGAGTTTAAAATTTATCTTTAAGCGATGCCCTTTTCAATGTTTTGGGCTTAATAAAAACGGCGTGGCGACTCTACAAAATGCGAAAGCAAAACGGCGAGACACCTCCAGCGCGAAAGAATGCCGGATGCGGGGCCGCGAGGCCTTCTCGGATCCGGGTAATTTCGGTTGGCGACTCCATTGGGGACATTTTGTTTTAAAAACTTTTAAACAAAACAAAAGATTTTTAAAACGATGATGAGGGTCAAACTTTCATTTTACCCCTTCCTTTAAGCTGTTGTGTGTGTGTGCACGTGCTTCGTTTTTATTTTACAAAAAAAATTAAAAATAAAAAATGCATCAATATACATACGTGCATACATTTAAAATTCTTCAAAATTTCTATTTTACTCGGAAAAAGAATTTTAGAGACCGCACACGCCTTTCTTTGCCTCGGTTACACCGCTCTACTCACTTCTTTGCCTCGGTTACACACACTTACTATCTTGTAGCTCTTTGCCTCGGATACAACGCACCACTTTACAACCCTTAACCGGAGTGGTCTCGGTTGCGATCCGTTTGGTCTTCCTAGGCCTCTTGGCGCGCGCGGGATCATTCAAACATCCCATCCTAGCGGCGTCAACCACACGTTTGAGTCTTGAGTCACACTCTGTCCGGACTCGGTTGGTTTTACCCGGTCAGGTGTCATACGGCTGGATATATATACCATGCCGGCCATTTTACGAGTCAAGGCTCGGAACTCGAGATCCCTTGCGCAAGCAAGCGATGAAAGGTCATGCTAAAATCTTGACACCTGATCTTGATTTTCGAAGCTACACCGGACGATGTTCCGTCCGGATATACATCCATGCTTGCATGACACCATGTCATCACGCCTTTGATACGTCGGCCATGACGATATGACCCGGCCAACGCCTAACGTCACGGATCCCTTGCGCAAGCAAGCAAGAGAAGGTCATGCCGAACTGCTTGACACTGATCTTGACTCGGTGGCCGGCTCGGTTCACTATTCACATGGCTAACGCATCAAAACGAACATGACGAGGCTCGGTCCTTAGGTTCGATTTTTCTTTTAGGCCGGTGGAAACCGCTTGCACTATAGGACCCTCGCACAGAGTTTGTCCACCACTGGGATGTCGAAATACGGGTGCAAAACGAGGGCTTATAGCCGCACGAGATGGTCTCCGGCGACCCGGGATCTAGCATAGTTGCGAAAAGAAGAGCAATCTTTTCCAACCTACCTAGGATTACGAGAAAATCTTGTTTTAAGTAAATTAAAACAACAAAAAAAAAAAAAAATAAATAAATAAAAGAAACGGAAACCGCATGCCACGTGAGCTTTCCCCCTTTTATCCCGTTAGGCCATTCCCGTGTCTAAACCTTGCCCGTCACCCCCTCCAGCGAACCGAGAGTGGTTGAGAATCCTGGAAGCCGCCTTTTTAGTATTGAGGTCACAAGGTCCGATAGCCCTTCCGGTTCAACGGTCCGCACCGTCCAATACTCCCCATGACGGGATCAACGAGATAACGGTGAGGAAACGGAACCCCGCCACTAAGGAATCTCCAGGACAATGGAGGAGGTGCTGCGAGCCTTGAAGCCATCAAGAAGCGCCAAGAAGAACGGCAAGCCTGGATCGTCGACACCTTGCGTCTTCGAGCGAACGATTGCGGTTCCCGACTGATGGAACCTTTGTTCTCATAGAAGACGAAGACATCTGGCTCCCGGTTTCTCAAGCTATCGGCGGGTCCCGCCTCCGCCAAGCTACGAGATCCCGGCAACGCAAGCGGCTCTCGCTCAAAGCTCCCCTCGGGCGTCGGTCAAGCGGCTCAGACGGGCCCGCCTCGAGATCGGTCGGTTTCCGGCTCACGCACATCAAGCTCGGTACCAACGGCACACATACGTGCTGCTCGCCGAGATCCCAATGCATCTCGGTATCCCCAGGATTCAATCCCTTGCCTCTATACGAGCCTCGCAACCACAATCAAAAGTCCCCATTCTTACCGGGGACGGGCATCCGGCGGATATCCAGGCATCTCAAGTTTGCCACCGCGAGTACGCGATTGGGGCTAGCAGAATCGTTTCCCCGGTTCCCAGGCCTGACCCTTAGCGGACCAAGCAATCATGCCCTCAACTTCAACACCCCGGGGTATGGGTTGGTATACACTCAACTACCTCCCAAGACTCCCGAATGGCGATCCCATCGGCCCGATCCACCTCCATCTTCGGTTTCCGTCCACAGCGGTAACCCGCCTCGAACAGTGACCCTCACATGGCTTGGTTGATCGAACAAATGAAAGACATGCAAGGCAAGCTAGCTAGTTCTCGGAAGGACTCCCTCACGCCTGCTTGATCCGAACAAAGTGGTCCCTCTCCCTCAAAGTTCGGGATGCCGGAAATGGAAAAGTTTGACGGAACGAGAATGCCCGAAAACCCACATCGACACCTACGTCCACGGGTATGAGAGCCGAAGGGGCAACCCCTCAACGAGATGGCGAGATCATTTTCGGCATTCCCTCAAATCCACGGCACTAAGGTGGTTCCTCGATGTGAAGAGCGAGAAAACCGCTCCACGTGGGATCGGATCGGTGAAATCTTCTGGAGAAGTACCGCGCCAATCTTGAATGGGAAACAAACCGCCATGACACCTGCAAGCCACTTAGGAACAAAGGATGACGAACCGGTGGCGAATTCTACAAAAGATGGGCTGGAAGCTAAGCGAGATAATGGATCCACTTTCCAAGGAAGAAGCGAGATGGACATCTTCCATTCTGCCTCAAACCATCTTTGAGGACTTTGATCGGCCACCATTTCTATCCAGGATCTCCGTGCCATGGTCAGCAGGGACAAAGTTTGAAAAGACCACGAGTCTTGAGGCAACGGCAACCCCTGCCTCATCTTACCGCTATCGAACAAACACAGCAACTTCAACTCCTGCCCGACCAAAGGAAAGGAAAGCGGCCGGAAGCAGTGCACTACATTCGAGAATGGAGCTCAAGTAAACCGCGATCGGGCGGCCCCGAAGAATAGCAACCCCCTCGCTTCCAGCGGTTCCGGCATTTTGATAACTTTGGAAATGCCCTTGGGTCAAGTATTTGAAGCCTTGGTGAAGCGAAATCTTCTCAAACCACTCGAGAATTTCCAACCTAAGACCCTCAGGCCCAACATGGATATGAGCAAGCCTTTGCGCCTTCCATAACTACCCCGGCCACACCACCGACAATTGTTTCGTACTCGCGGGTGATTCGGGGGCTCATTGAGGAGGGAAAATTGGAACGCCCCGTGGTCCCAATACCATTGGAAATCCATTCCCCCGAACGACGGGGTAAACTCAATAGCCATTGATGAAATCCCAAGCGAGAAGCGGACTCCACTGCAATTTCCGAAACCGTCGGCATCTTTGTCTCGCTATGGCCAGGAGCGTGAAACAAAAGTCAGGTCTCGTGGCCGGGAATTCCGACAAGAACGCCCGAGGCCACTTGTCTCCCTACGATCTTTGCCCCGGCCAAGGCATACAAATGGTTGGATCGAACGTTCCCCAGGACGAGGCGGAGTCAGCGGTAGCACGGGAAGCGGTTTAGTCTTCACGAGACGATGACTTGCCAATATGTGAGAATCGGCACAACGAAGCTCTCCTCATCCTCATAAAGATAGAGAGGTTCTTCCTCCCGAACGTCTTGATTGATAACGGCTCCGCGATCAACATCATCGCTTTAAGCACCTTTGAAACGACTCCACATCGGCCGTTCTACGATAAGGCCTTCACCTCGGGTAATCCAGGAGCCTACGACTCTCTTGCCACGACCAATCGTAGGAATCATCAATTTGAGGATCCAATTCGACGTACAACTAGAGTCGGTAGAGTTCCAAGTCGTGGAAATCAAACCAACCTTCTGCTTTGTTGGGACGGCCTTGGATACATCGGATGAAAGCGGTATCATCTACTCTTCACCAATGCGTGAAATTCATCAATGCCAACGGAGCGATCGAAGTGATCCGCGGAAGCGGTGCAATGGCAAGTGCTTGGCCGGCAAGCTATGACCCGGAAGAAGGTCAGGCATGACCGAATACTCTTCCCCGAGATGATTCTCCTACCTGTCCCGCTACGAAGTGGATCCTTTCATCCACGCTCTAAGCCGCGACAGTGGAAATTGAAGAACTCATGGGTCGGGATGACAACTACGATATATGCGGCGTGAAGAATGCTTGAGAGAGGATCAAGAGATGGATGCCCTAATGGAGATTGATCGAGGAGTAGACCCTTACTTCGCCGAAAACCCTCTTGCAAGCGGCTCATCACCGATCCCCGGTACAAGACAACCCGTGGCCGACACTCTCGGATCTTACGGGGACGGCCATCACGGCTTAGTTCAATTCAACATTCCGGTGTCCGACTTGGACGAACAATGGCGCAACCTCCTCGAAGGCTTAATCGGGGAAGGTGATATATCATGTCAGCTCGAATCGGACATTGTAAACGTCGTACAAGCAAAGATCCCGGATAAAGAAGCGAGATTCTATGAAGCGATCAACATCGGCAAGAATCCACTCCGAATCGGCGAATGCTTCGCCCTCCTAGAAGTAGCCCTCGGCGACTTCTATCATCAAAAACCCCCAGGGTGGTGGCAACACTAATGGAGGGACATCATCGGGAGCGGCCAAAAACCTCTGCGATACGGTTTGAAATCGAACCGCATGCAAGCTACTTTCCGGGACTCGTACCAAGGGAAGATTGGCCACTGAACCGGCACCGCTCCCTCTAGAGCTACGGCCATCGGGAGTAATGAAGCTGGTCCAATCCCTCGTCGCCTATAGTCTAGCTTCGAGTCTTGTTGTACGTGTATTCACATCTTTTGTGTCTTTTGACGGCTTTACGCCCAGCGATTGTGAATCTTTGATCAACAATGTACGGCCTTCACGCTTTCAATAAAGGTCCGACCTTCCTAAAAAACCATTTCATTGCATCTTTAACAAATGATGACATTAACTAATCAAAAGCAGTTAAATTCATCTATACAAAAGGCAAACACATTAATTAAATAAATGCATCAAGCAAACATTTAAACATGTTGTCAAACGAGAGAAAAACCGGGCCCAAGTGCCGAGAAGGTTTTAATCACAAAGATTTGCAAGATTCTTTGAAAAGCGAAGAGACGCAAGTCAGACGCCATTTCCGGCCTGAAGTCGGATCTTCGATACCTCAAGAACGGGAAAGCGCCTTCATGAACAAGGAAGGGCAACACACAGGAGGGGTCAAAACCAAGAGCATCATGGCCCTAAAACGCCTTGCCTCTCACTTCGTCATCCTCGGGGACATGTTATACAAGAAACGCTACCATGGGCCACTCCTACTGGCTGCGTCGGCCAAGAAGAAGCGAACAAGTTCATGAACAGAAGTCCACAATGGGGCTTGCGGTCCCCACATGAACGCCCGAGCCACGATGCAAATCATTCTCGGGATGGGCTACTCTTGGATCTCCATGGAGCGGTGCATCCACTTTGTCCGAAGAGCTGCGACAAGTGCCAGCGGTTCTCCAACCTCAATCATCTGCCGCCCCACGATCTCTCTTGCATGACTACACCTTGGCCCTTTGCCACTTGGGAATTGACGTCATCGGGAAAATCGCTCCGCCCGGGCGGCAACGGTCACGAGTTCATCTTAGTAGCCATCGACTACTTCACCAAATGGGTCGAAGCCAAGTCCTACAAGGTACTCACCTCCAAGAAGGTCGCACATTTCCTCAAGGAAAGCATCATATGCCGATACGGCATCCCAAATGAGGTCATATCGAGACAACGGCTCACACTTGAAGGAGAATTCGACAGGCTGTTGGCTGAATTCAAGATCACACGCCACAAATCTTCTCCCTACCGGCCACAAACAAACGGCGCCGTGGAAGCGGCGAACAAAACCCTCGAACGGATCATCAGAAAAATGACCACCAGAGGGCGAGATTGGCCGAGCGCACCTTGCACTCTGGGGCTACCGCACATCGGTCGGAAACGACCACGGGAGAAACCCCATTTGCCACGACATACGGGATGGAAGCGGTCCTTCCCATCGAGCTAGAAATTCCCTCACTCAGAGTCTTTGTGGAAAATGACATCAACGAAGTCGAATGGCTCACGGCCGACATGATGAATTGGCTCACGCTAGACGAGCGACGACTAAAGGCCATGGAACACGTCCGAGCCTATCAAAGCGGGATGGCTAGAGCTTTCGACAAGAAAGTCAAATCCCGAGACATCGGGGAAGGTGACCTTGTACTCAAGAAAAGCCTCCCGCTCGAACCCAACCAGCTGGGAAAATGGGAACCCACATGGATCGGCCCTTTCGTGGTTCAAAGATCTTCTCACGGAGCGCCATGAAGCTAACGAGACCTAGACGGCAATCCCTTCATGAATCCGGTCAACGGAAGCAAACTTCGCGAGATACTTCGCCTAAAGAAGAACAAGCTGTGCATCTCTTGGCACTCCATGTAGTGTCGAACTACGCGGACTGAGCCCTCTAGTCAGGAGACGTAGGCAACCTTAATTGGTCCGGTCTAAAAATACACAAAAAGTCAAAAGTTTGAATGTCAATCAAGACCTCCATCAAGCTCCGCACTTTTCAAGAACACGCCCCGGCGGTCACCTTGACCAAGTCAAACGACGGCGGCAACATCGAAAGGACATCAGGGTCGCTCGGCATCAAGCAGGCGGCTCATGTACGCTTCCGAGCCGGGGGCTTGTCTTCGCCCTCACGCGCTTCAAAAAAAAAAAAAAGAGCTCGAGCAAGGGCTCACAAAAAAAAAAAAACAACAATAAAAAAAAAAAAAACCAAAGAAGCCCAAGCTGAAGCTGCGAAATCGAGGTCAAGAGCCCGACGCCAACGAGCGGCAAGGAAGCTACGAAAAAGACCGTCGAACAACTTGTCAAGGGAGCATTCAACCTCTCGGCCAAGCCTGAAAGCCTCGGCAAAGGGGATTGCCGTCATGGCTCAGGCGCTTCGGTCCGCAAATGCAACGAAAAGTCGATGGACGCCAGCAAAGGCACAACGAAGCAAAGGCAAACAAGAGATCTTGCGTCTCGACAAAGCTTTAAAAGTAAATCACAAATCACTAACGGTTACAACATTTCTTGATGAGTTCAAGCACGGTCTACTCTCAAGTTCACAACATGCTAAAAGACTGACTTAATACATTTAACTAATAATGTGTTTGCGGTGCAATGAATGGATACCTAGGAGGTCATTCCGCGCCATCTGCGCTTGTCCCCTCGCCATTCTTTCCTTTCTTCCCTCGTCCCCGGCGAGTCTTCTTTCGCTCACGTGAACCAACTCTGCGTCTCTCGGTCAGAGATGCGGGGTCCTCCCGTAGAGTCAAATAATCCGGTAGCTCTCGGGGCTTCATTCGCCGTGCTTCGGCTCGGATCTCCTCCTGCGAGTGCAGCCAAGAGGACCTCTCCTGTCGGTCGGTCAACTCTAGTCTCGTAGTCAAACAAAGCGTCTCCCGTCACATCGAAGGGTCGAGACCGGGCTTCGGCACTCCTAAGGCAATAGGCTGCTACGGCAGCAGGGTCCCAGAATCGGCTGCACGCCTGCTCTCCCAGACCACTTGGGGCCCTTGACTCATTTGCTCATACCGGGCCGGATGCTTGAGTCGTCAACACGACACTCTCCCGGCGTCTAAGGAGTACCACGGGAGGAAAGCGGAATACCTCCATACCCTCGAGACAATACAAGAAGGCACACAGGTGCCATACAAAGAGGAGCTATCTCCGCGGTAGCAAGGTCATCCCGGCCAACAAAGGCTCTGCTTCATCCCAAGCTGCCGGGAAACAAGCGACGGAACATAGAAGGAGGACCAAGACAAACCTGGAACTCGACAACGTAGGACCCTTCTGCAAGATCCTCCTGGTCTCAATCCTCCGGTGCGGAACCCACCGGCGGATCGATGCGTACCAAGGCTGTGCCATCCATCTCTCCCGAGGCGGGTGATCCATATCCCGACACAAGAGGTCGGCGAGCAAATGACCACGGGCTAAACGACGTCGGAGCCTCGGGCATGGCACAGGTCTCTCTCGCGGCCACAAGGTGAGCAAAGCGGGGCTTCCCCCTCTCATAAAACGATCCCCGGTCGCCGGGACGGTCGATACCATGAAGAGTCTCCCGGCACCAACGGGACAATATCCTCTCCGGCTCTGCGGTGCCCTACCACATCTAGCAAGCGCCATCACAAATGCCAAGGAGGCGACCGGAAAAGCGTCGCCATCACGCACAAGGCAAATACATCCCAAGAGACGTCACTCTCATCATCAACCATGAACCGCTCCGGCGGCTCGGAAATGTCGATATGACCCGAATCAAGGATCATGCCACTGCACTTCTTCCAACGAAGCACGAAGAAAGTCTGCAAGCTTCACGCTCACCGCGGCACCACCAACGAAAGGAAGCGAGATGGCCTCCACCTCCGGTCCTCCAATCAAAGCCCGAAAATCCTCAAAAGTGGGCACCATTTCATTGTAGGAGAAAGCTTACACGTGCCTCCTAACATCCCGAGAACCGCGGCGGCCCGCAGCAAATCCCAATCGGGAACCAACTCCTTAAAAGACCAAGCCGAGCAAAGACGAAACCTTACCTCGAAAGCCCGTCTACGATGCCTCATACGGCGTCTCATCCACATTTTCAAGCTGCTCAAGGAAGTGTGCTTGCCTCTCTGCGAAAGCCTCGGCAAAATCCTAGGAACATACGAAGAATCCATGGCAAAAATGGAGGTCCCTAGAGAAAATGGGGAAGAAAGCTCGAAAATGGCTGCAAATGGGGAATGGGAGAAAGTCCAGGACAACTGGAAAACATTTAAGTCCTCTGAAAAGCAAGGTTGGTCCGTACGGACCTCTTTGCAATGTAGGTGCGTCCGTACGGACCTCTTTGCAATCGAGCCCATTTCCCCCGAAAACGGTACAAAAACCCTTTGTCCTCGGCAAAACCTTGCTCCAAACGGTCAAACAACGGCCAAAGCCATTTCCGGCAAACCAACACTACCCACAAACGCACTCTCAGCTCACGTGGCATGTACAAAAAAAAATAAAAATAATAATAGCAACAATTTCTAGGACAATTCCCGGGAATCACAAAAATAAATGACATTACATCTTAAAATAAAATCTTGTTTGCCATGCAAATACATGTGTTTTATTACAGTACAAAATGTGCTGTTGCTAAACAAAAAAAAAAAAAAAAAAGGAGAGAGGGATATGAAAAGAGGAAAGCAAATGAATACTAATCAGAGCCCTCGTCATCATCATCCTCGCCAAGATCCTCCAAAGAAAAATCGGGCATCCCAGTGAACTCGCCCGTCACGCCCTCATCATCAGAGTACTGAGCCCCCTCAGGCACTGCCACTCAAAATAATCGAAGGATCAAATCCGGCGAAAGGGTCGAAGAAAGAAGGCTCTGAGAATCCCTCACCACTGAGCGGCATGCGGAGGCATGAGCCCGATAAAAGGGCTGCTCCCTCGAAGGCCTGCGGCTCCGAGAAGACGTCCAGGCATCCATGCTATGCCGCCCTCTCGAAGGTCCCTCCTGCTGCGGCTCAGGCTCGGCCCTCGGTGGAGGAACATCCACTGAATGCCTCGAAGGCATCGGCTCATCTGTTGGCATACGACGCGAGACCGGCGGGACATCTTCGACGCCATCTTCTTAGCAAAGGATCTCATCGCCACATAACGGCGAGTCAGCGCATCATAGGCTCTCCCCGGGACTGCACAAGCAAACGGCCAAGAAACGCTCATCAATGCGGTATACTCAACAACAAAAAGAGAAAAATACGGAAAAGATGCCAAGATGGAAAAGAGTCGGCACACTCACCGATCTGTCGGGGTCCGCTCTGTAGGCGGCGGGGAGCTGCTCGGAGCAGTCTGAACACCCTCCTCCGCGATCCGTCCCCACGGACATAAGTGAAATCCGGCCCCGGCATCGGAACCTGCAGGGGAGCTGCGGGCCGGCCTCTCTCTCCGCGCCGGTACACAGGGCGTCCTCGGCTTCCTCCTAACGAAGGTCTCGTACTCCTCACCAAACAAAATAAACGCCTCGGCACCCACACCGCCAAGGTACCTCTCAAAATCCGGCCACATCCATATCCCGGGAGTCAAACATCCCAAACGGAGGGTCCCTCGGAGCAACGGGAAGCACACCGGGCCATCTTTGCCGGAAGACTCGCTCCCCAGGATACATGGCGTCGCAAGTCAAGCCCCGCGGCATCTTCCGGCTGCAGCGAGTCGCCTCGGGAGCTCCCTCAGGCTCATCACCCTCATCACCGAGCCCATGGGAACAAGACGAAACCCTCACGGCTATCTCGCTCCAAGCGCTCCTTGCACCTCCCCGTAGGCAATGGTGAGCTTACCCCTGTGGTCCTCCTCCTCCTGGCCGTACGAGCCCGGCCAGAGGCATAGCGGGATACGCGGCAACGGCCCGGGATCTCTATCCCACATGGGAAGCAGCGAAAGACCTCATAAAACCACACTGCGACAAAAGCGAGAGAAGAGCTCGGCAAAAAAAAAAAAAAAAAATGGAGAAACGACAAGTTGCTAAATCAAAAACGACAATAAACTCATACCTCCGAGCAAAATCAAAGCGGGCCAACGAATTGGCCACCCCGGCTAAACCGGTCCAGAGAAAAAGTAGAGCTCGGCCAAGCTGCCTCGCCCCCAAGCAATGTCGCGAGACCCTATCCGAGATCGGTCAAGCTCTCCAGCGAGCAAAGGGAGGCTGCGGTCGCGTGGTTCGAGAACAAAGTCTCGGACGGTGCATACCACAAGAAGGAGCGCGCCAAGCGCTCATTGTCACTGGCCGGTACCCGGATGTAGGCCCCAATGCGGCGTGATCCTCATCTCTACGTCGGCTGTACGGCATCCCGGGAGCCTGCGAGGACGAGGCTCAAAGCCCGGCGGCTCGGTCGGCACATCATCCGAGATCATATCTCTCCACCTCACGAGGCTCCCCTTTGAAGGAGAGCCCGGTAATAGCTTGACAAAATCGGTGGGCGTCACTTTGTCACCTCGCCCGGCTCGGGTGGAAGGTGTGGGTGGTATCCCACCGGTACTCGAGAAAGGCCCGGGAAGACACTCTTGTTCTTCCTCGTGTCGAGCAGCTCCGGCCCGGGTTCTCAACGAACACACCTAGGCCGAAGCATAAACCAACCTCAGGGGACTCGGCCTACCGCCCACGGAAATATCGGGCATCCGCGCCATAGCTCCACAACTGGCCTCGAGCGATCCCGAGTCTTCATCCTCTTGGCCTTCCCGGCCGTAAGCCCGGCATCCTGCGGGTAAACACAGCAAGGTACGTCAATCACGGTACTTAATATAAAGGCACATATAACCCGTCACAAAACACGGCACATATTGCACATATAATTTTTCCATGTAACCCGTCACAAAACACGGCACACAATGCACATAATTTTCACATATATCATGCATATAATTTCTCCCATGCGGTCCGTCACAAAACACGGCACACACCTTGTATACATCTTTCTCAAAAAAAAAAAAAAAAAAAAAAAAAAGAAAAAAAAAGGGGGGGGGGGATTAAACCCCACACGACACATTTTCAAAAGAAAATCCGTCCCAAATCGCACATATTTTCCCCACAAAGTCCGTCACCCAAAAACACGGCACTACTATAGCACATTCTCAAAAGAAAATCCGTCCCAACACGGCACGCACTTTCACATATAACCCGTCACAAAACACGGCCCATGTCACATTTTTGCACAAAAATATCACTACACGATAATTTTTCTCATAATGTACATACATAAATAGCATACGGTACAAAACACCAAAGCATGCAAATTCACTAGATAGGCACTTTATTTTCACAAATAAGAGCTAATCTACACATTTCTGCACAAAATACACATACCCACAATTTTTACATGTCCATTTTCAACAATTCATCAAGAATTTCACAAAAAGGCATAAAATAATAACAAAAAAATTCAAAAATGCGAAAAACTAAAACCTAGTTCTAGCATTCAAAAATTCGAGCAGGGAATCAAAACGGAACAGATTTCTTACCTCCCCAACGTTCATGGAGCGACGATTATGCACCTCCGGATTCGGATACAAAACATCCGGGTTCTTCGAAGACGGAACGAACGAGGTCCAATTCCTTTGAAGCTCCATTCGCTGCTCAACCACTTCCTGACTGCGTTGTCTACGGCTCCTTCGAGATCCCTCCGCCATTGCGAGCAAATCAAAGGAAAAATGGAAGATTTTGGTGCAAAAATGGAGGTTTTCTCCTTCTCTCTCTCGGTTCACGTAAGCGAAGAAGAAGAAATGAAGGAGCCTCGGTTATTTAAGCCTGGTCAAAACACAGGAGGCTGTAAAAATCAGTGGTCCGTACGGACCTCTTTGCAACCCAGGTTGGTCCGTACGGACCTCTTTGCAAGGGGTGCCCAAATGACTTTTCTGCCCTTACAAACTTTGCCCCTGGTTGTCCTAAGGCCTTTTTCAGCAAATCCAAGTGCAGAATGGTCCCTAACCCTTCAAATCAAGCACCGGCAGTCAGATGTAAGCCCGAACTTCGCCCACTTCAACGGCAAATCAACCATCGGCCGGACGTAAGACCGATCTCGCCCGCTCCAACGGCAATTTCAAGATCCGGCACATCGGATGTATCAGACAGGTCTTCGCCAGCTCCAGCGGCAATTCAACCACCGGCCGAATTCAGTGGCGAGAGAAGAGGGCCGGCTACGGGGGTCCTGCGCGCCCTTCAACCGGCAATTTGGCAACCACCGGCGAGTCGAGCGTAAGACCGGACCTCGCCCGCTTCAACGGCGAATTCAACCGTCGGCCAGTCAAACGTAAGACCGGACCTACTCTGCTTATCCAGTGATAATTCAGAAACGGCAGCACCTCCAACGGCCACCTAGGCCGTCAAACGTAAGAGCGCCGGCACCCTGCGCCCACCCGGCTTCCCAACGAGGTCGCAATTCAATCCCGGCCCGTCAACGTACGAGACCGATCTCGCCCCCGAAGCAATTGGCTGCGTAAGATCGGTCTTGAACTTCGCCCACTTCAACGACAATCAAATCAACCGTGACCATCAAGCGTAAGACCGATCCTCGCCAACCTCAACGGCAATTCAAGAGCAGCGCCTCGGCCGCGAATATCGAGCGCGGAAGACCGGTCCTCGGCGCTTCACGGCAAACAACAACCTTTGAAGGTCAGTTGTCTTCCCAACGAGAAGACCGGGCCATACGGTCGTACATCTGACAATTCAGCAGAGGCGTTGAGGATGTAAGACCGAACTTAGCCCGCCTCAGCGACAGCACCTGGCGCAAGCCGTCAAGCGTAGAACCGGTCCTCGCCCACTTCAACGGCAGTTCAACCCTTGGCCCATCAGCGTAAGACCGGTCCTCATACGCACTTCAACGGCTTAATTCAACCACCACGGCCGTCAAGCGTAAGACCGGTCCTCGCCCCACTTCAACGGCAATTCAACCACCGCGGCAATGGCGTAGAGACCGGATTTCGCCCACTTCAACGGCAATTCGTCCCCCAGTACATCAACGTAAGACCGGTCCTCGCCCACTTCAACGGCAATTCAACCACCGGCCGTCAAGCGTAAAAGACCGGTCTCCTCCCGTCGCTGCAACGCTCGCCACAATTCAACCACCGGCCGTCGGGCGCAAGACCGGACTCGCCACCACGGCCCCAGCGGCCAAGCGAAGACCGCGACCTCCGCCTACTTCAACGCGTAAATCAACCACCGGTCCGTCAAGCGAAACCCACTCGCCCCACTTCAATCAGCAAATCCGCCCTACTGCCGCCGCAAAGACCGCAATTCAACCACCGCCCGCTCAACGGCAATTCA